>BRZM01000024.1:6213402-6522349 GCA_033238685.1 Lates japonicus | reverse complement strand
ACAAAAGTATACCTGACTGACATCTCCTTCAACCTCCTGTTTATTTATTATAGCTATTAGGGTGGGACAGCTTAATTCATTTTATTAGCACTGAAAGGTTTGGTGACATCATAAATAACAAAACTCCATCTGAACTTACACCATCTTTCCCTCTTTATATCAGTAGGTTTTGTTTTCCTTCCTCCCGCAACTGAACCTCAACTCTATGATGACGCTATCATTTCTCACCTTTCCTCCTCCTCCTTTTTTTTCTCTTTTAAATGAAATTGCATCAGCATGTCATTCCTTAGATTTCAACTGCTATTCCTTTAAAGACCCTGTCTTCCGCAACCCCTGGGCTGATATTGTTTTCATCATTTTTCCATCTACAGCAGGCATCAAAGAGGCTTTCCTGAGATCTTAGACACTCGCTGAAGGTCACTCAATCAAACCTTCCATTCACACTCAATGGCTCTTTGTTCTCTTATTTATTATTTTGGTGGGAAATCGGCTCTTTGATCAGTTCACAGCCTTTAACAGATTGATCTTAATGCATATAGTATTTATTCATGCACCTCACAACACTGTTAGTTGACAATTTAGTGTAATGTGGAAAACATTTGTATATATGCATCAAAGTACAGCAAAAACAGGCCTGGTGGACACAATGAGGTGAAGCCACAGGGTTTCTACTTTTGTCACACAGGAAGTTGAGTTGCTCAGTTGTTCACTAAAAACTGTGTTTTCCTTTAATACCTGCGTCATCCTGCCCAGACACCAGAGGTCTTAACGTTACACTGTGTGAACATACAATACTTAATGTCTATCTTATATATTTTGTGCCTTACCATTTGATTATTTTCAGCTATGGTGTGTTTGCCTGTTGCCTGTTAGTTTATACTGACGTGAAAGCTATTAACTGATCTCTGGCTTGGACCAAGTAACTGGACTAGGACCACTTGAAAAAGAGGATGTAAGTCCATATTTAAGGTCACTCTTCTAAATAAGTTAGTGATCTTCTAAACCATATACTGTATACAAGCTAGCCAGTTGATTATGCCAGGAAACCTGGTAATGATGGTAACCAAAACACTGGCATGATTGTAGGCCATAAGATATTTGAGGGGGGGATGCCACCCCCCTTGTTGGCAAAATGACCAAAATCCAAAATTCTCCCTTTTTAATCTGCCATCCCTCCTGTACATGCACACACACGGGTAGTGTGTATTTCAGCAGGTATTTCTGCCTCCGGAGCTGTAGAGTCTGATCTGCGATGGAATGCCTCCTGCTGCTCCTACAATCCTGCTCGATGGCTGTTCTTACATTTATTAGTGTTATTGGTAGTCTTACTGCTATTACTTTTATTACTATTATAACTGTCATTATTGTTATAGTATCTCATCTGATCACCAGTGTCATTTTTATTTCAAGGAATTTGCTCATAATAACAAAAATATGTATATTTAACAGTTTTAAGTTTTATGTCTCCCTTCAGTTTTAATTTTTTAAATATTTTTGAATTTTTAATTTGTAAATAAAACTGATGACCACTGCAACTATCTGGAAAAAAAAATGTTGTTTAGGAGACAACAGAAGTGCTACTTGTTGGAGGATGAGCCAATTTACTCATACCTTTAGGCTTAGCCCAGGGTGCACAGCAGTATACAAAACTCCTTCATCCCAATCTGAGTGTCATCTTGTCAGCTGCTGATGTCAAACAAGTCAATGACACTATCTGATCCTGGAAAACCATGATGGTTGGTTACAGAGGGTGAAATTGGACATGGAGGGCTGTACCCTTGAGGATGGCTTTCTCTCAGCTGCATTTTTCTGCACTGCCTCTGTCTGTCACAAAACCCGCTTGTACCCAGCCTGGTGACTTCCTGTTATTCTGACGTTTGACCAGTTTTCCACCCAACATACACATACCCGTTTTTACTACCCCGTGGGACCGACTGACTGGAAGGGTCTCGGTGGGATCCACCCTTTCTGAGTGGTCTAGAGACATAATTTTAACTTCTAAATTCCTAATAAATTTTAACATCAGACTGTGTGCGGTTGTTGGGGAGAACCCAGATCAACTGTATAAAAAGTAGAGACAGGTTAAACTTATGTGATTCAAAATGTCAGTTGCATTTTTTTAATATATAAACCTTTGTAAACACTGGATTCATAGTTGGCCCCTTGATTTGTTCCTTCCGCAGTACAGTGCATTAGTGAGCCGACTCACAAACTGGTTTTCTGGTGGTGACACAACCAACAAGGTAACACTGGAGGTAACAGAAGCAGGAGAAAAGTTTTCCTCTAAACAAAACTGACAGAACTTCAAAGAACAGCGTCTCGTGTGCGTCCGTTACTTGACAATACAAGCATTACTTTATGAACACCCACCATGCTATTCATGAGTAACCATAGCAGTCACTTCACAATAAGAGCTCCCACTCGCTCATACATGACAGGTATGCTCTTATACAGGTGGCTGTATAGTGTACTGAACTTATAATATCAACACATGTATCCTCAACACATGCACAATAAGTACAACAAGTGCAAATGGAAAGAATGGGTGCAGTGTTATTTAGTAAATTCTTCTTGCACTTTAAGTTTCTGTTTTTCAGTGCTTCAGGTGAGGCCTTAATACAGGCAGCACACTCAGATTTGCCAGGTACTTTACCAGGTTCAGTGACAGCTTTCAGGGTCTTTTCTATAGCATGAACTTCCCCACCTGACCAGCTCCTCCTCTTTGAGGTCTCTAAAAGACAAGGGGACAAAAGAAAATCAGGGGTGGAGACCAGCAATTCAATTACCTATAATTCATTGTGCAGTAATGAGACTTACTTATTCACATGTAATGTTGGTCAGCAATGTCATAAAAACATACCACAGCACCTATAACCTCTTTACTTGTATAGACTGGCGTGGTACCCAACCTGATATATAATGTACACTGTAGAATAAACTGGAAAGCTCCAGGAATACAAGTTAATGCATGAATGTTGGGCTGTCTGCACTGACTGGCTGATAACAGAATAGATAATACAAGCAAAACCAATGACTACTTTTACAAAGTACTTGAGTAATGAGGTTATACTCCACTGTGAGAAGAGAGGTGGTATCTCTCTCTGAGACTCTAAAGACCTGATGATCACCTGCTGTTGGTCAGTAAACAGCATTTTCTGCTGCCTGTTACCATACATACCTAGTTTCAGATCTGCACTGACATTCAGAATGGGACTGGGGTCAGTACATTTCACAGTTGAGACTAATAGGTTATTTTAAAATCAACGCAGATCCACAGATGATGTATAACAACAATATCAAAAAATCAGGACTGCATTCTTCAGTAACATTTTCAACTGAGTTCTGAGAGCATCTAGCTTAGTCTAGTCTAATATCTAGCTATCTAGTCTAGTTAAGTCTAATATCTAGCTATCATGGATTCACTATGTGTTTTGAGTCTGCTCACACTGATATAGGCAGATACTAATAAATATAACATTAATTCTGTACAAAACTACAAATATTAAACAATAATAGGCTAAGTGGACAGAAGGAGTGGTGACCCCTTATGCATAGTAACATGAGGTTTCCCTTTTTCAGTCTCAGGATAGCACTTACATATTTTAAATGTATTTAGGATTATTTGAAATTCACCTATATGGTGATTTTACTGATCACATTATATCATATTATTACATAGTGAGACCCTGAGATTTACAGGGCTGACAATACGAAATTAAACAGCTCAGCAAAAATCTGTCAACCTCAAGAGGTGAGCAGTCTGTTCATGAACTCTTTAAGTGACAGCATTTATAAACATGGAAACAACGCATTGACTTGACTTGACTTATTACCGTATATGGTGAGTGAGAAAGGGAGCAACATCAGATGTTTTTAACAGCTTCAGGTAAGATCAGGCTTTTGGAGTCTCAGTGAAAGATAACACCTCTCATTGGTTAATGTAGCCAACGATCAAGGCCATTTTAACACCAATAAAGCCAGAACCATAGCACATAATGCAATCTTTTAAAACTATTAGTAATAGCAATGGATGTAGTGTTTGAAATACCTGTTATGTGGTCACTGGGTCACTGCCTTCTTACATCTTGAAGATCCTGTTAAAATAATGAATGATAATGATAATGATTAATAATAATTATTATTACCATACAAGAAAATGATTGCTGCCTGGTAGCCTATTTCCATTATTACTATGTCCATCATATTTGTGTCATATAGTAACAATGAGTAACAAAAAGATGTTCAAAACAAATTCAGGTAATCGTAAATTGATGAAGAGCAAACAGTAAGACGTTTGACATTATTAGCAGTGACTCTCCTAACTTGTTCCTGAAAGGTAATACCTGAAATGATGTATGTAATAACCATTAATATGAATTCTATCAACTATGAACTTCTTTGTAACCATTATTTGTATATTTATTAGTATTAGTAAGTACAGAGACTGGTGGTGTATTTATTGTCACTGAGAATGATAGTCACCCAAAATACATATTTTATGAAGTTACAATAAACTATTGACATGTTTTCAACACTGACACCATTATCACAAAAGCAAGTTAAACTAATGTGCACATATTCCAGTGCATGTAGTCTAAGAAGTCCCTGTTTCTGGGTCATCACTTTCAGTCTCAACAGGTTGCTGTCTTTTCTTAGATCTTGAGGATCCTGTATAATAAGAAATTATGAGAATATTGACACCAGATACTGACAGCTAACTGATAACACACCTTCACTGTCTGAATGTAAAGCCATCTAGATAGACTTCCGTACATTACCTAATCATAACAGTGCACTGCATTACAGTTTGTTTCACTGGTGGTACTGAGAGAGAAAACATTTAATCGTGTTTGTCTTAACATTGCTAAAATGTGAACTGAGCACGAAAATTCTGCACTGTATTATCTTTTAATTCCACTTTTTTTATAAAGACATCGAACTCTTGGCTGTGAGTCTGCGTCCCTACTACCTGCCCAGAGTTTTGACACGCCATTGTTGTCATTGTTTACATTCCTCCATGTGCCGACGCGGAGGTAGCGAGCAAAGTCATCCACTCCGCTGTTGCCAAACTACAAACACAGCACCTGGTGGCACTTGTGTTAATCTCTGGGGACTTCAATCATGTGACATTGGACAAGACACTACCTGCTTTCTACCAGTATGTGGACTGTAACACCAGGGGAAATAGGACCACTGACCTACTGTATGCTAACGTAACAGACGCATACAGCTCCACCCCACTGCCTGCACTGGGGAAAGCAGACCACAACCTCATTCTGCTCCAGCCTCACTACAAACCTAGAGTGTGGAAGCTACCCACAACCACACGCTCATTCAGGAAGTGGTCTCCTGAGGCAGAGCAGGCTCTGAGAGACTGTTTTGGAACCACAGACTGGGATGCACTGCAGGGGTCACACAGTGAAAACATCAAGGACGTTGTTGACTGCACTACTTACTACATCAACGTCTAACTTATGGACGTTGTAGTTCCGGTTAAAACTGTACGCTGCTATGCAAACAACAAGCCCTGGATCACAAGTGACATCAAGGGCCTTCTGAATCAGAAGAAGACAGCCTTTAAAGATGGTGACCAGCAGGAGCTCAAGCGCATGCAGAGGGAACTCAGAGTCCAGCTCAGAGCGGCGAAAGAGCAACTCATCCTCACCTCAAAACACTGCAAGTGAGATGGTGGTGGAGTTTGCACAGACGTACAAATACCTAGGAGTGCTGTTGGATGATAAACTGGACTGGACTGCAAACACGGATGCTCTGTGCAGGAGAGGACAGAGCTGACTGTACTTCCTCAGAAGGCTGGCGTCCTTCAACATCTGCAAGAGGCTGCAGATGTTCTATCAGACTGTTGTGGTGAGCGCCCTCCTCTACGCAGTGGTGTCGATCATGGACAATCCACTACATCCACTGCACAGCATCATCTCCAGACAGAGGAGCAGCTTCAGTGACAGGCTGCTGTCACTGTCCTGCTTCACAGACAGACTGAGGAGATAGTTTCTCCCCCACGCCATGCAGCTCTTTAATTCCACGAAGGGGGGAAAACGTTAATGTCAACTGCTCTGACAGACTACACACTACATACATACATACATACACACACACACACAGTACACCACGTACCTTAAATATGGCATTCTGTTTGCACTGGACTCTGCACTGGACTTGAAGTTTCTTCACTGTGTTTTTTATTAGCAGTGTTTTTATTATTATTCCCAATATTTATTGCAGGCCTTCGACCTTTTAAGTTTGTTGATGCTGCTGGAACTGTGAATTTCCCATGCGGATTAATAAAGTATCTATCTAATCTATCTAAGTCATCTAGTATCTTTTGTGTGTGAACTACCTGTTTTAAGATGATCACTGTAAGACTCAACAGGTTGCAGCATTTTCTTTGACCTTGAGGATCTTGTTCAAATAAGGAATTATGAGTATATTAATACAAGATAATGTCAGTTAGTAGGCAACATAGCACACTATCAGCCTCTTAATTGATAGTGCAAATAAAGAAAGCACTGTGTACAATGTTTTTCTTAAACTAGCTAAAGAGTGATTAGAAAATTCTGTACTTTGTCTCGGCCACACACAGAGACAGTATCTTTCTCAGCTGTTACAGTAACACTTACCATTTGTGTCTGCAACTTTGAAAAAAAAGCATCATATTTATTATATCATATTCTTATTATCTCGTAATTTCGACATTATCTCATAATTTCAACTTCTCATAATTTCAACATTATCTCATAATTATATATTTTTTAATCTCACAATTTTGATTTATTATCTCAGAATTTTGATGTTATCTCATAATTATGGCTTTTTATCTCATAATTGCGATTTATCATCTCATAATTTCAATTTATGTCATAATTTCGACATCTCATAATTATGACTTCTTATCTCGTAATTTCGACATTATCTCATAATTTCAACTTCTCATAATTTCAACATTATCTCACAATTATAGTTTTTTTTTTATCTCACAATTTCGACATTATCTCATAATTTCAATTTATTATCTCGGAAATGGGCTTCCATATCAGCCTAAGGTGCTCTGCTATGGTGAGAAAGCTGCTAGTCAGAGGTAGTTTTAATAGTGCCTGTTGTCTTTTGGTGCTCTGTGTAGAAAAAGGTAACAGAATGGTTTGTGTCATCAGAGTTTTAACCTCCTATTCTCTTGTCCTCTGAAGAAACTGTGGGCCATGTCCTTCTTCAATAGGTCCTCTGTGACGTCTTCTGCTTCACAAATGGACTTTTGGTTACAGAACAGAATCTAAGCTTATAAACATATATATATATATATATATATATGTATATACACACATAGAGAGAGAGAGAGAGAGAGAGATAGATAAATAGACAGATAGATAGATAGGCAGTAGAGAGAGACATGGGGGAAGGAGCAATCTCACTGTAGCTGCAATGAATTCTAATCACCTGGGAGGACACCTGCATTGTAACCAGTAACAATAACAGGATGGAATATTCTATGAAACTACTGCCATATGAAATGAGCTAAAAACAAATAACTATTGAACATGTAAATTGTAGCCATGTCTTTGCTGATGTAAGTTGCAACATTATCTTCTTCCATCATTGTTGCTGCAGGCAAAAGCCTCTTGCAGCATCTGAGTCTAGGGTTTGTTTTGAGCACTTTACTTTTGTGGAACTACTCTATGGATTCTCTCCATACTGTTTGACTGACTGATACTCTTTGACTATTACTTAAGAGGCTAATGGTGTACTATACAAGAATAGTGTAATGTGATTATGGTATCACAACTGAAAATCAGATGGCCAAATAATGAGCCAGCATGATTACCTGTGTTTGGTATTTTTTGTATTCCGTGTGCCTGGACAAGCAATTAAAACAAGGCCCCCTCAGGTGATGTAAGTGTGTCTTCATTCTGGTGAGTCGGCCACTCTGTCTGCAGGACATCAAAGACAAAAAAGTGAATCTACCTGATGTAACATTTGACCATCAAATACATTATTTTCACAATTTTGATGAAGAGCCACTCTACAGTTTACATTGGTATAGACTAGCACATAAGATTTTTGTTTAAAATATTGTGACAATGATGAATAGCTGTCTTAAATCAAATTCATGAAATTCTCAACAAGGCTTAACAATAATATTGGGAAGAGTAATTAATTGTTCCTTACTTAAGACATTTACATTCACTTTAACTATTACAGTAACTGAACATTAGAGAAACCTAATGCAGTTTGCTAAAAGTGACAAGCTAGGTAACGTTAGCATTAGTGAACCACGCAGTGCTAATAACCGTCATGTTGAATCATGAAAAAATGACGAAAAACATAACACACGGTGGCTAACATCATTATTAATTAAAAACAGTTCGTTTTATGTACTTACTTAGTTTCCATCACTTTCTCCTCCGATGGTCACGCTCACTCATCCAGCTCCGGTCGTCTTCTCCTCTGCCCTGTTGCTAAAGACCATGAGGCAGCGTGGCTAATTGAACAACGTCACAGAGTGGGGGATGGGGATGGTAGTCATGGGGACCGGTGGAGTCTGGAAAGTGTGTGTGTCACAGTGTGTGTGTGTGTGGGGGGGGGGGTAGTCTTGGGGACCGCTGGAGTCTGGAAAGGTGTGTCCCTGAAATTCCCTTTCACTACACATCAGGAACTTGGACTCATTACAGACATTCAGATCACTAATCAAGACCCACCTGTTCAACCTGGCATTTACATAAGTACAACTTTATTTAATTTACTCATTTCTTTTTACTGTTTCTCTTTTCTTTTGCTATATTGTTAAGCGTCTTTGAGTGTCTTGAAAAGCACTAAAGAAATTTGATGTATTATTATTAATAATAATAACAATAATGACGATAATAATAATGACGATAATAATGATAAAATTATTTGTATTATTATTATTACTACATGATTTTTTTTCTGAGATGAGAAGTGATTTTGAGAAGTTGGTGACAGGCCTATGCGTTTCTGTCCCCATCCCCTCCATTTTACTGATAACTAAAAATAATAAAATATAGGCTGATGATAAGTGGAGCCAGGTGTGCAAATAGGCAGGGCAGTCAGGTGAGTGAGGACAGGGAGAAATGTCTTTACACATCTGGTGGGCAGCAAGAGCAAGACAGAGGGTCAGACTGTGACTGTATCCCACCCTTGAGGAATGAATTCCAGACATTCCTATGCAAGAAAGAAGCAGGGGTCTGGAGATTAAAAGAGCAGGGGCCCTCTGGTGTATAATATGAGGGCAGGATAAAGACAGAGTAGGGTGGACACTTCTGATGGACAGCTAAGAGGCTGGATAGACAGGTGAAGCTGGTCAGGAGAACAGCCTGGAGGCCAGAAAGCCACAGAAAATGTCATCACTTCATCATTTTATGTTATTAGACATTTGTGTAACATTTTGTCATAATTAGTAATATTAGTAGAGTTATGGCCAAAAACGTGTTTTGTGAGGTCACATTGACCTTGACCTTTGACCTTTGACCATCAAAATCTAACCAGGTCACCTTTGAGTCCAAGAGGAGATTTCCTTTAAGACAGATGACATTCACATGAATGGGACTAACCTTTGACCTTTTCACTTCACTTAGTAATTTTATCCTGTTAGACATTTGTGTGATAATTAGCATATGAGTTATAGCACAAATGTGAAGAATTTTCCCCCACAGTGTTCCTGAGATAAAATATAAAATAAACATTTTTAAAAAAATGTTAATGACTGATTGTATTTACAGATATTAATGCATATTTTTATATACTTACGGCAATCAAAATTTTTGCTGCTTTGAAAGAAAGTTACAGTGATTAAATAGGTTCCCCTGATGATTTAAGGCCAAATTATTCAATAAAATTAAATTCTGATCACATAAAAGTGTACTAATATATATAAAATCTGAAGCATACTGATATACGCAGTTAGACACACTGTCAGGAAAAGTGGCCCCGTTGGAAATTCACACACCATGCAATACCATCAATGACCACTAGGGGCGCAGTCCCAAACACACCATGTCATGAAACCCCACCCCACTTGGTGGGGATCTTTTTTCTTTTTCAAGAAAATCGCACTAGCCATATCAGCAGGCTGTTTTCTATTGATTGCAATGCTCGTGCATATGGGGACCAAGATTTGGACCCCACGGGGAAAACTGGACCCCATGGGGTGAGTGGTATCTCAGGTTAAGGTCCCCACCAGAATAGAAACACACACACACACGCGTGCGCGCACACACACACACACACACAAAACCTCACAAAGGAAAAGCAGACCTGACATTTCCCACAGCATTATTTCACAACTGCTTTGCTTAAAATCCATCAGCAGATTCTTCATGCCAGCTGTTCAGGGCTGAGCATTGCTATTCAAAGAACATCAGTATACTCAGAGCAATTTGAATTTGTATGCTGGTTGTTCCTCTTATGCAACTAAAAGTACATCGCCATGACAGACTATTTATTTTATTGAGAGACATCACACTCTCACTGCATTTTCCTCTCTGTTTAATTCAGTCATCTCCCTCTGCACACTGCTTGGTCACAAAGGAGGTATTTGACTCCTCCGCCACTTGAACCTGGTTACTGCTTCCCAACCAACAGAGTGAATATGAATACGAAAGGCATCAAAATCTTTAAAACTGATAAGATTACACGTTTCATCTTACCAGGATTTTATAGTTGTTCCCATGGCCACAGTTGAAGAATTGTCAAAAAGTCCAAAGTCCAAGAGACAATTTAGAACAATTCTCTCAAACAGTAGATTGTGTCCATTGGATTTTAAAAGACCAGTGTGTAGGATTTAGTGACTTTTTAGACTACAACTAACCGAATGCCCAACCCTCACCACAGTGGTCCTCAGGTAACGTTTGTCCATTCTTGGCAACTGTACAAACATCACCAGCTCTGTGGAGGAAGAACTGCTTTCTATGTAGATATGAAGGGTTCATTCTAAGCTAACAAAAATACATCAGCTCATAGTTACATGATATTTTACAGTCAGTTCTATGCCAGTCAGTTCTATGCCTGAAGGTATAGTCAAGGCTACAAAACTAATATACTAGGTGGAGGTAATTGGAAGATTGTCATTATATTTAATAAAAAGGTGAATATTTGCTGATCTGTGACATGAAGCAAACTTTGGTTGGTTTCATGAAAATCAGACATTCTATTTGCCCATCCAGCAGCCTGATTTTTCCAGCATCACTACCTAAACTCTGAAGTGTCTGTCTGTTGCATGATGTTGAGCAGGAAGTGCAGAGTAGGTTTGTCTGAACCTTTTCACTGAAAACAGCTGCTGCTTTCAACAACAAGGTTTAATAAGAGCAGCAAGAGTGAACATTAAGAGTGTGGTTGTGGGCTTTAAGAAGACACTGAAGGACAGTAAAATGAGCTAAGCAGAATTTCATCACTGTTGACATTGTGCTTTGTGTGCAGTGTGAAAGGTGTCAATTATAGTGCTGAATCCACATTGATAATAATTGATAATAAGATAGCAGCATGCATGGAAAGATGGATGGTTTGAAATATAAAGTCTCAACGGGGTAGCGGTCTTGAAAGATTAGTTTAGTGATTTTTGAAGATTTTTTGAATACCACCTGGAAATGATGACTGATTTAAAATCCAAATGAAAGAAACAGAGCTGGCAGACCTGTTTATTCCTGATGGAACACAGCTAACCAAAGCTGTGAACCTCTGAATGGGCAGGATGAGAAAAACACCTGCAAATTAATCTTGAGGGGAATGAACCCAGTCATGTTTATTGAAGCAAGAGCAATGAAAACAGGACATGTTTTGCATATTATATTAGCCCCAAGTGATTCTCCAAGAAGAAGGGTTACCTGGATAACCTTTCTGGGTTTAATGTGGAGCAGGTCTTTTTAAATCATCAGTCCACGTTCCAGGTGTGAAGTCATTCCAAATATATCTACAGGGCTCATTAAAACCTGTGTATTGTTTAAAAAAAAAAAAAAAATCATATTGTCCTTTGTACAGTATGAGAAGTGAAAATCTTTATAAACACAATAAGCTTAATGAAATGATCATTCAGTTTTCTTCCTTGTTTATTGGTGAAGGAAGACAAATACATAAAAAGTAATTTAACATACACAGGCAGTACAAATCACACACATACATACTACAATGGGATAAAACAATGAACAGCCTCCCTTCTTCTCCCTTTTCTGTCAAGTAATCATTGACATTGCTTTCAACCTCTGGAGACAGCTCTTGGTGAGTAAAACAATGAAATTTGATGCTAAACTCAACTGACAGACTGGAGAGTAAACAGCTATTAATGCTAACATGGCTATGCAGTAATAGCAAAAACTTATTTATAGCACCTGTAAGTTAAATGATATGTATGTTAACATACCCTAAACTTGTTTTAAAGCCTTAATAGATTAATATTAAGGTCATTGTAATGTTTTTCATCAACTTTGTCATCATTTAGTTTTCTGAGTTTCACCCTCATATGCTCTTGTATGAATTACACTAAATCTGAAAGTGTGTTTCTGTATTTTTTAATATTTTTACATCAAATTGTTACATCAAAATACTGAAAATGCTGAGTAAGGATAAACACAAGAGTAAGTAGATGCAAGGAAACAAGCAAATAAGTCTTGAAGTCATGAAACAAGTAATCAGTCTGAATGAGTTAAGGAAATGATTACAGTGGCGGTGCTTTAAACATTGCCCAATTGCTTTTAAAATTCTAGGCACAATAAAAAAGGTTAAGTGTGTCTAAGTGAATATGATGATCTGCATGGAACTAAAAAGATTTTTTTTCTTTTTAATGTTTAACAGATAGGTAGAGTAAATGCAACAAAAAAAGAGCAACCAATGAAAGAGTGAAGTGAGTGAAGTTGAGTTTATCATAAATGAAACAATAATGTGCATAAGGACACCTTCTGAAACTAGCATTTGTTTTATTTCTAATAAAATTGATATCAGTCCTAGATAACGGTTGACCAAATTGAAAGCCTTCGTTAAATAAAAAAAATGATACTAGGGATAAGAATACATCATTAGTAAATTCTACAAGGGCAAAAATTAGAATCACGCTGAAATGGCAATAAAATGCCTTTAATCAACTATAAATGTACTTTGATCATTGACCAAACACTTCTCCAATATTTTTGCTGTTACAAATGGTAGAATTCAGTCGGTACTATTTGCTATATCGATCTACTGGATCCACTCCGTTATGAAGTGGAGTACCTGTAGTACATTTACGATTAGATGGAAGTTCACAAATTTGGGTTGGCAAGTGGGAAAATAAGCACTCGAGAAGTTAATTTTATGAACTTCTAATATACTCAGTCTTACACTCTTCTTATTGAGCATGATACTGCTGTGACAGACAAACTGGTCAGACAATGCATTTTATTGCATGTCTGCAGACATGTGTGAGCAGTTAGAAACTGAGGGCAGATGAATGCTGGAAAAAAAACATTGCTGGACCATGTGCATTTAGTTTGTCTCCCCCATTCTTGTTAAGAAGCCACATGGTACGTTTAGACCGTGTACTGATCTCCGTAAAGTGAACCAAGTAGCTAAACCTGACTCTTTTTCACTCCCATATATGGAGGACTGAGTGGATCCAGTTAGCTTTACCAAGTTTGTCAGATATGTTGACTTCATAGCGCTTACTGGCAGATAATCATGCTTTGGAGAATATCGCTCACAATTCATAGTGATTTGAGCAGAGCTGGACCAAAGTGTTCCTCTTTATTTTAAAAGACTCAGGCCAGTGACTGATGCTAATACGAGATGTATTAATGAGGTAGGATCACTTTCTGCTCCAGTTATTTACCGGTGGGTCGGCCCCATGGAGATAATTCTTTGTGAGGTGGCGTGGGGCCGAGTAACAAGATTAATGTCTGCTCTGCTCCCTCAGATGAATCACATATGGTAGTTCTTCTCTGTCAAGCAGTTGTTAGAAGAGTTGAAATAATTGCAAATGTAGGCCATTTTACGCCATTTTCATGACATATCAAGTCCTCAAAGAACCTTTTCGGCACAACATGGTTTTTAAGTCTGTCTAGGCTCTCAGTCATCCAGGTCATGGTAGTCTTAGTTTGGAGAACTCTGAGAACTCAGGCACCAACAGCAACAAAATGTACATAAAGGTTTAAAGGTAAAAGTATTCATTATAAAAGTTGTTTTGTTTATCATATGTATATTTAGAAACTATGAATGGGTCATTAAAATGTTATCAAGGTTCAGCTAATTTTAACAACATTCGATGTTGGGCAGTCTAAAATGATACGTAGTTTAAAAACTGATCTTTTAAAATTCACGGCGGTTCATCCGCGACCGGGCTAAATTAATTGACGTGGTGCTGAGAAGCTGTGAAGCTAGCACCTGTCGATTTTGACCATACATGGCATTAAGAAATCAGCCCCTCTGTGAGCGTTATTTATCTGCCCTGACTCTAAATGCCCACTTACCTTCCAGGATGGCATGACACTCTGGAGGGAAGAGCGTTGAACATGAGCTTAAGGCTGACCTCAAGACTCCACATGCTGCTAAAACAGAGTATTGTTATACTTGCCAGGAGGAACAGCTTCTCTATGTAATGATGCGTGTAAGTGTACATTCATTAAGTTAAAGAGCTGTGTTTGAAATAACTGTGTTATACAAAATAAAATCAAATATATATCAAGCAAAATCTCTCTCTTTCTGTATCTGTAAAATATTCCAAACTCCCCAGATCCCAATCTGATTCAGTACCTGTGGGACCTGCCTAATATTGCATAGATCCCCCTCATACTGGCAAATCAGCTCTTGTTCTGGATCATCCCACAGATGCTGGGTCAGATTGGGAGTCTGGGGAGTCTGGAAGCCAGGTCAACACCTCGGGCAAAGTAACATCCACATAAATGAAAGACATGGTGATGAACAGGGATGGACAGACATGGTAATGTTGTTACTGTTGACACCTCTGGTTTGTGGGTATGAAGTAATCTGAAATCATTTCAGATCAGCTGTTATCTCTTGTATTCACTTCTTGCTCCGACGACTGTCTAATATTTTCTCTTTTAGTAGTCACCAGGTTTTTGTTTCTTTGTCTTTTTTTAAATACAAAAAATATTTTTTTCCAAATATTTTTCCAATGGTAATAATGTACTATATAACTTCAAAGGTCCCGAGAGCAAATTTTCTCAGTCAGTCTCTTATTATCAGTGATTGGATCGTACAGAAAATCTACTATTTTCTACTGGTTTCACTTGCATTTCTATACAACTAAACTGTAACAGCAAATATGTTTTTGTAAGAACATCATCACCGGGTGGATTAGGTCCAGAGGTAACGTATTTTTTGAATGACTGACGCACTACATTTATTAATGGCAGCTGAGTCACTGGCACTTTGTCTGTGAATTGTCTGTTTTTTTCCCCTCAAGCACATTAGTGCCCAGGCTGTGCCTCCCTCTCTCTCTTTCTTCTACTGTTGCTTACTGCAGGTGTCTGAGTCTCCTGCTGCTCCCATGATCCAGCTCAACCTATGATGTTACAAAAATGTATTCGTGTTAGTGTTATTACTATTAATGTTTCACTGCTCTGTCATTATTATTCCTATAGCTATTATTATTGTTGTTATTATTTAGATGTAGACTGTGTATGTGCAATGTTGTCTTTCTCTTACCCCCCCCCGTCTAAACCCAACCAGTCGAGGCAGATGTCCACCCACCCTGAGTCCGGTTCTGCTCGAGGTTTCTGCCTCTTAAAGGAAGTTTTTTCTTGCCACTGTTGCCTAGTGCTGCTCATGGTGGGATTTGTTGGGTCTCTCTCTGTAAATACCTATTTTAAAGAGTATGGTCTAGACCTGCTCTATATGAAAAGTGCCTTGAGATGACTTTTGTTGTGATATGGCGCTATATAAATAAAATTGACTTGACTTTTACTGATATGTTCAGTGGCAATATATTTGCAATATGCAATCACATTAATTGAAAACATTATTAACTTAACACAAAAACACTGAGTATCACGCTGTTAAGTGCAGTTACTCTACTGCCTTCCTGCATCCACACACACACACGCACACACACACACACACACACACACACAGAGAGAGAGAGAGTATATCATGTTCCCTGAGAGGGGAAAATGAAAACAATCACAGACTCTCAGTCTGACAGAACACACTGACAGTAATATACATAACTGTACCATTACTGTAAGTCTCTGCAGCAGTAACAGCAGTAACTCGCAATAAAGCAGCACTGAGCAGGAGCTCAGCTGACATTTGTGAGATATGAACCATCAGAGTTGTCATCCACCAGAATGCATCAACCCTCACATCAAATCCAAACCTCACATACTACCCATTTGCACCCAAGTGCAAAAATACATTTTCTGCTGTATCATGTGATCCCTATTTTCAGTGTGGCTGATTCCAGTGCAGTTTTTTTTTAATAAAGGCAAAACTGATAAAACCATGTTCCTTCTTTTTTTCATGTGTGTCATATTTAGTTTTACTATTTATTTGGTTTTGGGACCAGGGCACTGCTGGGTGCTTCTCTCACTAACTACATTCTCAGGATAACTCTACCAGGATTATATATGTGCAGCTCTACCAGCAGGCACAGGGGCGTGTGTGCACACTTCTACACACATATAAATCACCTGAACACACATGTACATGCTATTCCACATTCTGGTGGCAGGCAGATTCACTTGTTGCAGGGTCATGGCTTGGCTCTGGTCCAGTGCCACTGACAGAGCGCATAAAAAAGACTTTCAATGAATGGCATCTTTCTTGTGTGACTGCATGCAAAGTGAAGGGAACATGCAGCTCTGTCTTCTCCATAATCAGACCTGAATTCTGTGCTTTTGTGTGGGTGGGTCGGGGGGTGGGGGGGAATGAACCTGCAGACTCCTATTGTCGTTTTTATTCTCCTCACAGGAATTTGTAGTTCTGTATTTAAAAAACAAACAAAATCTATTGGGGAGGGAGAGGGTGTGTGTATGTGGAAGCCAGATGGGTGAGGAGGTTGTAGGTAAAACTAACAGTGAGGTATTTCTCATGCTGCCCTCTGTGCAGTGTATCCATCTTTCAGCAGCATCCACTAATGATAGTGTTCTTGCATGACTGCGTGCAGATCTAAACAGCTGCTGTGTCAGGGAACATGTTCTGTTTATTCAACATGTGCTGTTTTCATCCAGCTCCTCTTCATTTTAAATGCATTTCACAGATACCTGCTTCTTCTGAAGTTGTAGTAAATCAAGGCTGAGAGGATTGGGATTATTCTCTTGGAGTTTTCACATTCTTGGAAAGAAAGTACTTTCCAAGAGTGAGATGAGAAGTTTAATAGTGTCTTGTCTGTTAAAGGCATAATATGTAGGTTTTATGCATTATAATGTATAAATGCAACTATACATATGTTATATATATATATATATTACATATGTTATATATATTTTGTTGGGTTTTGCACTTATATCACCCCAAATGTTACCAGCCATTTTCAAGCCTAGTGAAATCCTAATTTTAATCACGGTGATGCTCTGTTTTATTTGGTCGCCTGTCAATGGCATCATAACAGCTGAGAAAGTCAGGGAAGTTTTTTAAAGTTACAGTACATTCACATATTCTCTGCTTCTGCAAAACAAATCTTTGAATTATATAATATTTCACCTTCATCCTGTTTGAGTTTCAACTATGAGATCTGTTTGCATATCAAGGCAAAAATTTTACAATCTAAATTAGGGATAGACCGATTATTGGCCGGGCCGATTATCGCAGATATTCGGCATTGTGACGCATATTGGCATCGGCCTTTTTAAAAAATCTGACGGCCGATAAGAGATCAATTTAAAACTGGTTTATTTTGACTCTGATGCAGCTGTGCCTCTCTGTCTGCAGTCACTACTCTGTCTCCAGCATTGTCCCACCCACAGCACCATCTGACTGGTTACACACAGAGCCACGGCACGGGTAACAGCCAATCAGCAGTGAAAGCTGTGCATGCACAGTGCTCACACACACGGCGGAGGGGAGAGGAGAAAAAAGTTTTGCTGGATGGAGAAGCTCTGGAGAGCAGATATATGTTTCTTTATTTACTGTAGAAAACTTTAGGGAGCTATTTATTTGTTTAAGTTTTCATTTCACTTTATAAGACATGCTACTGATCCTGAGAGCTCCCTGCACTTTTTGTTAGAATTTGAAAACAAAGATGTCTATTGTCTAAGATAAAAAAAACCTTTAACATGTTGCAAATCTGAAAAGCTGTTTAATAAACATATGCTTAAAGGCATTTAAACAAAGTTAAGTGTTGGAGTTTGTATTATTCAAAATTTTGACGCCAATATTTTCACTTTTACTGCAAATGAATATCTGCTTCAAATATTGGTTATCGGCCTCCTTTACTACTAATAATCGGTATCGGCCCTGAAAAAACTATATCGGTCTATCTCTAATCTAGATATAATGCCTTGTTTCGTTGTCGCTGCCATCTCTCCCTGACTGTGTCAAAGTCCTGCCTAGGGTTTTCTTATTTCTCATTCCCTTGTGTTTTTTGTCAGTCTTTCTTTCGCTCTCCTTGTGTGTCTGTCTCTGTGCTCCTCACCTGCACGCAGCCAGCAGATCTGCTTAGTCAACTTACGTGGTACTATGTCAAGGCTCCCTCGTATTGTGTATCCTCTAGTAGATGGTAATTCACAAGGAATTAACTAAATGAATCATCTTCTCCTGTGCTCCAGGATCAATCCCTGTCTGCCTGCCTGCCTGCTGCTCATCTTAAGCCCAGCCATCTCTGTCTACGGACACACCACTTAGCCCTTCCTGATCTGCTTGTTTCTCATTCACCCTCAACTTACCTGCTCTACCTCAATTTCTTGTTACAATAAATCTAGTTCAACTCGCCCACCTCAGTCTGTATTCTGCTTTTGAGTCCACTAAATAACCTTTGGTTGTGACAGAACAACCTGACCAAGAATGGACCCAGCAGAACCAGATTCAGGCTCAGGCTCTGTCCTGGGGCAGCATGAACAACAGCTCCAGGACCTCAGCGGAAGTAATCTTACCATGGCAAGTCAGGCCTCAAACATTTGTAAACAATTAACTGCAATATCCACCCAACTTGCTCAGTTCTCTACTGGATTCCAGCCAAATCAGCCTGCCTCTACAGCCTCACTACTGGCCTCTCCTTCAGCCCCGAACCACATTCTGGAGACCTGCTAAATGTAAGTCCTCTCTGCTCCAGTGTTCTTTGGCCAGTGGCCACTGACTTATGCTACTGATGAAGCTCTTACTTGAGCGGGTTTCTAAGGGGAACTGCCTTTGCTTGGAACGCCACAGTTTGGGACAACCCCAGTACTCCTATTTCTTCATACTTCATTTTCACATCTGAGCATAAGAAACTTTTTGATCACCCAGTGCAAGGAAAGGATACTTCCTTATTATTCTCCCCTTGCCAGGGTTCCTTCTTGTGGCTGAATTTTCAGTGGAATTTTCCAGGGACGCCTCACAGCAAGAAAGTTCTGGGTTCAAGCCCCGGTTTGGAGTTTGCATGTTCTCCCTGTGCCTGTGTGGGTTTTCTCCAGGTACAGTCTAAAGACATGCACGTTAGGTTAACTGGTGACTCTAAATCACCTGTAGGTGTGAATGTTAGTGTGAATGGTTGTTTGTCTATATGTGTTGGCCCTGTGATGGACTGGTGATCCGTACAGGATGTGTCCTGCCTCTCTCGCCCAATGTCAGCTGGGATAGGCTGAAATGGTTGTTTAATCTGATGTCATTCTTCCAGTGGTGCAAATTGCCCTTTTTCCCCCTGTTCTCATGGTGTTATACTTTTTTAAATATACACTGGATAGGCCTGTAATTTGTAAAATTTGAATAACTGCATGTTATTGAATATGTTATTCTAATAGACCCATTTAAGTCCTGTTCATTTTGATGTTCCCTGCCTGTTTTGCCACAGGGATAATTAGACTTTAACCTAAAATGAAGGATAAATGATCCCTGATTAATAAAACTCAACAAACAAACAAAAACAAAATAAAACAAAACTCCAAATAATTGCTGTCTATGTGGGATGTAACTCTGTAACTCTAGTATGGTTTCTAATCCCCTCAAGTTCTTCCAGTGCATGCTTGTCGGTGCTTGGTACAGTATAGCACTACCTCCCTCCCACACTGAGTGCTCTTATCACAGAAAGCCCTGTGGACCCAGCAGCTGTCAACACCCTGCACCTCCGTATCTGCACTCTGCTCACAATCATCTAAACACTGCCAAGGAGGTTGTTGGCTCCCTCGCCCATGAACTGAGTGCTGAATTTCTCTCTTGGTTCAAGAGAGATCTAACACTGCACCTGGTGAGGTCTGATGTAAACTACAAGCGTCTTATCTTGTAAGCTTAAATCTCAAACCAGGAGCTCAAACCAGGAGGAGAGTATCACATCCCACATAATTAACAGTATTCACCTCTTCTGCTCAAATCAAACACACTTCTATTAGGGCACATAGGAAGTGATGAATCAAAACTATAAGGTGAAGAAGAACATTTGGCAGGAAATTACCAAACGGGGTTGATACAATGGTTGATCAACCATTGTACTTAGAGTACGTAGAGTACTGAGTACTTAGAGTTGGACTTCGAGACAAAGAGAACTGATTCAGCAGAACCACAGATGTCCTTATTTTTTCTTTGTCAAAACCTGGCACATACTGTACATTACCCACATACTGATAGAGTGTAGTCTCTCTTACCTTATAATAGAAGAGGTTAATGTCTGTTTGGTGAAATAGTTCACATCCCTCCAGAATATGAGATGGAAGAGGTAATGATTTTTGTCAGAATTTTTAGTTTAATGCCTATCACTACACTCTATGAATGCACATTCATGCACAGAAACACTTCAGTAATGATCCCATGACCTTCTCTCCAGCATTTTTCTCTTCTTCTCTGTTTTCACCCAATACTGGCAAGGTTACAAGAGCAGCTCAGTCATCAGTATGATCAGATTTTCTCTGTCCAGTGTGTTTTCCTACGTGTAATGAGCATGTCAGTTTCCAGGAGCTATGCATTTTTCCTTGATAAAATATTCCCACTTATCCCATACTTACTTTAAATAATTGAAATTATGTCAGAATTATAGTTTCAGCTAGTGATTGGAAAAGGCTGTGATTCAGACACCTTTACCTGTTGAGAAAATGCTCCAAAAAGCTTGAAACATTTATTCTCTGTGGTTGAATCTGCTCATGGCAAGACTTCACTTGTGCATGTTGACGTAACTTTGAAAAAGAATGGAATGATTCCCATTCAAATGAACATGTTTCATTTTCTTAGTCTCTGGTACCTGCTGCCCACAATGTTCTTAGAAATAATTTATCATTGGCCCACACTTGTTTTTGCACCACCTCCGAGATTCACAGTAATATTATCCACTCTAAGCAAAAATTAAAATAAAAATGAATAAAATTAAAAATCCCCCCACACCCCATCAGCAGCTCCACATACTCCTAGTCTTTATTAAAAGACTGGTTATTGTGCTGCTAACAGAGTTAGTTCCTGGATTCCAGACTGGAGTCCACTCCAACTTACTGAGTCTTCAGAATGCTGGAGCTCAAGACTGAGGCCCAGCATACTGTATATCAGTGCTCTGTGAGCCACTACAGACATATTCATCTTAATGCTCAGAATGAGATATGGGATTGGGATGAGAAGGTGTATTTTGTGAAAGTCTGCTTTTCACAACTGGAACAGCTGAACAACATTTGAGGAATAATAATACTGTACACTCACCAATTTGGCATTGCTAAATCATCCAGTGTGGACATAAGTCATCTGGATACTAGGCTGGAAGTTCATTCACATATTTACTACTAGACCTTTTTAGGATTATGGCATCCATTGTGTGGGAGACAGTCCTTCCAATATACTCTACGCTGCATTAAAAAAACAAAAAACAGTCCTCGTCCTTGAAGCCTTCTCTTTTGTAATATACTGTTTGAAAATACTTCCAATAAAGCATAAAACTCCCCTTTGTGAATACACCAATTGTTGCCACTTACGGCCAACTGAGTTTGCAGTGCATGCATAAATAAGCCTTGCTAGCCTTGCTTGGGCATAGCATGGCATCGACCCTTTCATAGCAGGTGAAAACGAGGCACTGACAGATATGTATTCTGCCTGTGTATTCTGAGTGAAAGCACTTAAAGCTGATGAATGACCTCTGCTCCCATCCTCACAAAACAACTCCTTTTCTGTTCATCATGACAAATAGGATGTTTTTGAATGTAAAGAGTGTCTTCTTATGAGAGGGTTGCCTTATGGGTTGTTTGCAACCTTACTGTTGCTAAGCTACGTAGCTTCTTCAAGTCGATCTTTAGTGAGTCTTTTAGCAGTGGTTAGCACTAAGTGTTTCTTTTGTCCAGTTTAACCTACAGGAGTTTGTGAGGGCTTGTGTAACATGCCACTGAGAAAACTTTTCCAACAGGACCAGTGTGAAAATGTGTGTCATATTTTCAAATGGTATTTTTCCATGAACAAGAATTTTCCAAAAAGAGGAGTTGGAAAAATTGGCAAATGTAGGCATCATCTTAGTTATCTCCTCTTACTATATACAGATCGATACACCATGTAGATTACACTACACAATCCAGTTTCTGTTAATCACATCTGAATGTTTGATTCAAAACTGAGCATGTTTTAGAATGTGATTTCCATGTTATCTCACTAATTCTCATTTGCATACCTCAGATCAACTCATCTAACCACACTCCTCACTGATGGCTTATGGGACAATTGACAGTCTTTGTATGAGGTATCACTGATCAATAAGCACAAACAATAGCACTTTTAAAAAAGCTGGAACATATTCGCCAAAACTGATCCATGTTAAGTTTGCTAAAGATGCTGTTTAGTATTTGTTTTTTGTTTTTTATTCCATGATATGTAAACAGTCTTTGTGACACTTGAAGCAGACTGTGAAACACTAACCCACAGTCTTTTCTGCCTGTTCTACATAAAGTAATATAGCCAGTAAAAAAAGGTTGAAAGGAGAGGCCCTCTAACAATGAGACCTATACAATCTGTTAGTGTACAGAATGTACACAGCAACTCCACAAAGAGCTACACACACTCCCCACTGTCATTAACACAAGCACTTTCCCTGTGTTAAAACATGGGTTGGTGTATTTCCCTGCAGGTTTATTCTTTACTCTCCAGATTTCCAGTGAACATAGACACGACTGACAGGAGCTTGTAAATTGGAATTTGTAGCTTCCAGGCCAGAGGCCAGCTCCCCCTCTGCCTCCAGCCAAAACACGCAACTCTAGCCTGCAGCTGTGTACTTAAAGTTACACTAAAAGGTTTATAAAGTCCATTACAAATAGAAAATTGGACCAACTTGGCATGATAATGTCAAAAAGTTTGCGTTTCAGCTCATTCTGCCATGGTGGGAGTATTGATAATGATCCTACTGGGACCTGTCACAGGCAGATATGTTCTCACTGCAGGTTCTGTTTCAGTCCATGTTCAGGAAGGTTTGAAATATGGACAACAGTTAGGAGATTTAGTTTTGAGTTTTAGTAATGAAAACACTGCATTTGCCAGGTTGAGATCCAAGAATGAAGTGACATTACTAAAAGGACTTGAAATTTAGGTAAGAAGAGATGTCCAGAGATGTCATACAAACTCACTTGGAAGAGCAGGTGAACCAATGGTTGAGTTACTGAACTGCACTTACTGTAGTCAACAATTTGCATGATTGTCCTGGGCTTTGTTGTTGTGATGTTGATAGTTTCCCACATCTCAAATTAACTTTGTGAGTACAATGTTATTATGGTAACACTTCATAATACAGCTGGTGATTCACAACACAATTTAGTTGTATAAATCAGGTATCACTAAAATACTTGCCACTATACTACTGGTACTTAAAAGTAGGCAAGAACACACGAGTATGTGGAGCAAGGGAGTAATAACTGGGTATTTTAGAGGAAAGGAGAAATACATTCAACTATTCAGCTACATATTGTACTAAGGCCCACATACATTTTTCTCACTGTATAACTAAAGAACTGAAACCATAAATAAATCATCAAAGCTTTGTTTAACCATAACCAAGTAGTTTTCACATGTAACCTTAAGCTTTACCCCATCACTTCCCCATATCTGTTTGTGTACTTGAACACAAACAACTTGATGCAGTGTAAGACAGAAGTAGATTTGAATGGGGGTCAAAACATGATGGTAAACCTTCACTGCAGCTTTCTGGCAAGAGACCAGAGAATACAAAATCAAGTTATAAATCTAAAGCCAGACTGCTCTCACTTATAAAAACCAACACACACACACAGGCAAGCATGCAGTTTATATGTACAGCTGCATGCTGTATACATGGTGAATTTGCCAAATAAAAATGCACACACACACACACACACACACACACACACACGCAGTGTCTAGTGTTTCAGTAGATTGGCTGGCCTCTGCTCCCCCCGCTCTGATTTAATGTGGCAAATTGAAAGATTCCAAGAAGTGATTCAGTTTGTGTTGGCAAGCCCCAGCTACAGCCTCCAGGTCAGCCCCCCTCCCATCCCCAGCCAGCAGGATAAGCTTTCCTAAGCAAATATACCAGTAAAACAATATCCATTAAAGCAGGACATGGTGGCCATAAGTCAGGAGGCTGCAGCCCTCACTAACAGAGCTGCTCCAACACAGCACTGAGTGATGAGGTGTCATCAGTCAAACACCTCCTTTGTCCTGTTTGACATGATATCATCTGACCCCCACCACAGAGACAGGTTATCACTGGAATGTTCTCTGGAGGCAGAATGTTCCTGTCATTTTATTATTCAGATTTCTCTCTCACACTCTGAAGACTTTTTCAAATAATATGTTTTAATGACCTTCAGCTGGATTGGAAAACGTATGCATAAAAGTAAAGTAAAATAGTTAATGAATCATTTACTAATAAACCATTAAGAACATATCATTTTGGGTTGTCAGGCTATAGAAAATGAGTCATGTTTATTTATTCCGTTGGGTAATAAGGCCAATATAAATGTTGGAAATCCATTAATACATGTTTAAAAATGTTAATGAATGCATTTTGGTAAGTGGCCATACAGTCCAAGCAATCCAAGGGATTTTTCACAACCTGGTTCATAGCTGAATTTTACTAAATATTATTAATATTATAAATAGTTACAACTCCTAAAGCCTTTATCAGGCGGTGGTTTTAGGGTGCAGGCAGTGTTTGAGGCAGGGTGGGAATTATTTCAAATTGTCATAAGGATAAAAGTATAAAAACAGAACCAAGAATAGGACTCAGTATGGTTTTTCGAGATCTCACAAAAGTACATCTTGTGAACATCATACATAAAAACAGGGATTTCAAGAGGTGAGAGAGATAAACGAAAAATATAAGAGGAACAACAAAGATTAACTACATAAAGTAGAAAATGTATCATTTAGTTAGGAAGGAGGGGTTGTAAGATGATGAGTCATAAAAAATGATGAAAGGAATGAAAGTTGAATAAAATTAAACATATGTTAAGTTTAGTTTCTATGCTAAGACGTGTGTGTGTGTGTGTGTGTGTGCGCGCACGTGTGTGTGTGTTATCTAAGCCACTTCATCATGTCAGTGAGCAGCTCAACACATGGAGACTGATGCTGCCTCCTCCTCTGGTCTCGTGCCTTTGTCTCTCTCCCACATGCAGCTGTAGTCAACACATGTATGTCACTAGATATATGAGCTGCTGCCGCCACTGTTAACTGTCTGCAAGCCCACAGGCAGGGCTGCTCAGCCGAGGTGTGAATGACATCAGACCAGGACAGACTCCCCAACAGTTACATTACTGTTTATATTGTATGTAGGAACTGACTCTTAAATAATGACTGTATTCCTACCAGATAAAGGAAGTTAAGTCAATGGTAACTGAGACACTGAGAGCTTTCTTGACTGAAATATAAAATTAAGCCCTCATCCCTTACCTCAGTAATTTTCATACAGTCCCTAAGTTACCCCAAAGCCAAGTCATGGAATAGTTAAAGTGAGGGTGTTATCATAGATTGAGATAAGAAGGACTTGTAATTGAAACCTAATTTTTCTGTATCTAATCAGCAGTTTCCTTCTAGACTTCATGAGATTAACCTTTTTTGGAGGCTGTAAAAGACAATATTAAGAAATCATGTCAGTATTTCATTAGGCAGACATTATGTGAAAACAAACTCTCTTACATGTTACAGTTAAAAGAAAATAGTACTATACAAAGAGAAACAGCTTCCTGGGGGTCTGAAATCTGCAGCTGCAGTCTTTCTTTCCCACAGATTCTCTTGAAAAAAGGGTTTCTTCCTCTTTACGTTCCTCTATTTCTATTTTTGCAATAAAGGTCTTCAATCTGAGAATGGATAGAATTATCTGTATATATCTTTCATCATGGGACATCACAAACAGTTTTATTCATTTTAAAAACAATTATTACTTCTATTACTATTATTACAATTAGTACTCACAAAAGACAACAAACTGTTAATTAATTAACTAATAATTAATTAGTCCACTGAGACGTTGAACTCAGGTCCTTTTTCACAACTAGATGTTAAATCCTCCCAACCTCAGCTACCACTGGACACTGTATGGCCCAGGACCCACGATGTCACCATCTCTCTGTCTCTCTCTCTCTCTGTGCTGCTCATCAAGAGAGCAGGAGCCTCTCTTTTTAGCCTGCTTCTCAACAGGCAGCTCTCTGACCTCCATGAGGCCTGAAGCAGAGCTCTGCACCGGACTGAACTTTGGTAGTGACAGGACAGTCAACCAGCAGGCTCGACACAAGGTCTGCCGGTTGATTCACAGTATTCCCTGAGCTTTGTTGTTGTGTGTTTATAATCAGGTTACTAGCAAATGTTAACCAACCCTACAGACCCACTTTTCAAAAGATTCACATCATCTTCCGGACTGTTACACTGGCAAACACCCGAGCAGAACTGCACACACAGCTGTTGTGTTTACTGTTGCTGGTTAACATGAACACCAACATGAACCAGGAGGAGTTTGGTGGGCACTACACATGCAGTGCATTTGTGGAGTTTGTTCAACAATGAATCTGAATACAGATGAACTTTCTCTCAGCTTTAGGAGAATCTGATGATATGTCTGGTAAATTATACTAGGGAGATCTGACCCACCCCCCTCCCCCCACCACCACCTGCTGTGATTATGTGCTTGATGTTGACACTACTTGCAATTTGTCCTGTGCTTGCAAATCACTTTTGTGAAATGGAGCCAAGGTTCCAGACCTCTGAATTATTGTCGAGAACAGGCTGCTGGATAAAAACAAACTGAACCAGAGTTTTGCAGGAGAGGTTGATTTTTTTTAGAAATAACAGTTCTTACATAAGCAAATACCCAGTATACTAAGGATCCTCATGGTTTATGTCCAATGCCAACATTAAGTGCAGACACAGGAAGTATCTGTGTCCTTAATGTAGTGAGGTGGAAGGTCAGGCTGGTGTGGCATGTGTTTCATGCGAGAGACCAGAATTCATGTTCTTCAGCACTGAGTTGTGCTCAGGGAAAGACTGAAGAATAAAAAAAAGAAGAAGCAAGTGTTTCAGTTGCCAACTCTAACTGTAGCTTAAACACTGTTTATTTACACATCCACAATCATTTCCTAACCTTAAACATAGCTAAATGAAAGTGTGTCACTTTAATACTGTCAAAATTGTAAACTTTATTAACAGGCACACAATTCAGCTCTATAGAGAACTGATCTACATTTTCTACTAGAGAAGTGACAGAACAGAAACTCCACACACACATTCCCTGTGAGGAAATTTAATGTCAGTTATTCCAGTCATTATTCACGTGTATAAACAGTGCCTAGTCTCTTTAGACTTTTATTGTTCACTCTGCATTCATTTTGTTTCTTTGAAATGCTGATGACATTTTGTGTTTAAGCCGTTTATTATACATTTAGAATTATTGTTTAAAGCAAAGCTCAGTAGAGAAAACGAAAAATTTAATCTCCATGTGCAAAATGCACGGAATTGTGTTTGGGGAAAAAAAAAAGCTTCATTTAATGATAACTCGTCATTTTTTGTCCTTAAAACAGTACATACAATCAAATGCACTCTGAAACTCATACAATGCTGAGGACTTTCAGACAGATTTAACTGGTTCTGTTATTTCTGTCATATCAGAATCATGTGGTTTCATGATTACAAAGGAGGATGGATGACATTCTAAATTTGGGAAAATGTTTGTTTATAAAGTTTATAAAATTCACAGGTCGCTATTAGGGAGTGACATTTAACTAAATGAAGTGACCTGATAACTTAGAGCAAGAAATATGCTGCACAGAGTTTTAAATATTCAGCTGTGTACCAGGTGATATTTGCCTTGAGTGTGTTTGTTATTCTCTTTGAATATTTGAAGCAACATTTTGCCAGGGAACTTCTGACAAACTGACAGTAGAATAGACAGCACCGTACAACTGTGGCTTTATCTGCTACAGAACAAAAAGCACTCATTCTTAGGATTTGCTCTGTTTTCAAAGCTTGCAGGAAGTTTTCCAGCTACATGTCCAATAAGTAACAAACATTTGAATTCAAATGTGTAGACTACAGCAGGTGTTGAGACAAGATCCAGTACTAACCACTTATTTGATTCATTGAATATTTTAATATTAGTGACAGATAATGGCTGAAATTATTGCAAGACATTTTAACCCTTAAATGGATGCCTTCACATTCAGTTCCCTGGTATTCCTCAAATAATTTGTCCACAACAATGTTCTGGTGTCAGCATGTAAAGAGTGATATCAAACACTGTTACTTTTACTTGTGTTTTTTCTCTAAAAGTCTATAGGAGATGTGTAGGAGTGTAACTTTTTTCATGGGATGCTGAATGCAAGTGACCGGACTTTATGTTTCCTCATTGACTTCAACTTGGGAGGTTTTACAGTCTCACAGACATACTCATTCAGCTGCTGTGGCCTCAGCTGGAGAAGATGTGCTGACACTTGAAAAACTGATGAAGACTTTGTAGTCTTTAGTTTGTCTAGAAACCAAATCACTTTCAATGAAAAACTCACACAAACTCACTGAAGATGCCACATTTGCCCAACAACAGAGCAGTGTGCACTTTGCACAAATTCAGAAATACTAGTGAATTTACGAAAAGCTCACATTTGTGATATAATTGAAATAATTGTTAAATGTCAAAATGCCAATAATCTTGTATGTGTTTGTTATTGTTAATTATAAAGAATATGAGAAAGCAATATGATTTAATATATGGCTAAATCTGGCTTCCTTAATTGAATAATAAAGGTGTAGGGTGCTGTATTAGTCCTCTGGTGCACTGATTGTCGACACGGCTCCGTGCCCACATATATAGTGGTCTCTCTCTTTTTCCGGTTCCGTTTTGGTGTGGCTGGCTCCGTGTGTGTTGTTCAGCAGCAGTCATAGACGACCCTGTGTGATGCTGCGCTGGTGAAGCCTACCTCAATTGATTCCTCCGCCACCTCTCCCTGGATGGTGCTGCTGTTTTGACTTACTCTCCTTCGTGTTTAAGTTTAGTTTCTCCTCCTCCCTTGATTTTGGTTCTGGGCCGCCGTGGTCAGCCCCAGCCCTGTCCAGTCCCTCCCTTTGGGCCAAGTGTATTTTCTGGATGTACAGTTGATGCTTTATTGATTTTATACATTTATATATATCATTGTTATTTGTTAAATAAATCCAGTTTGAGTCTTTTCTTTCTAACCGTCTCTTGCCCTGTGGTAATTTTTGAACCTGGCGTGACCTGCTCCTTATTAAGTTATTTAACTATTTCCTGGGGTGAAACTCCCCAGGTGGTGCTGACGGGCAACACACTCCCTGTCTCCACCCTCCACTTGCCACAAAGGCAAATAAATATAAGCAAAAAATAGAAATGTGAACAAATAATGATAATAATAATAATAATAAATTATGTAATTACTGGTATGTGTCAGCCATACTACATTCATGATGTCAGCATGTCTTTTTCAAACATTTTTTAAAATGTGTGTGTGTGAGAGAGAGAGGTTTCAGAATCAAAGCTGATTGATCTTTTCAGTTTTCTCTGAAATGTGACACAGGGACATTTGATATTTAGATGTATGTGCAGCAGTGGCTGCGAGGCTGCATCGTCCAGCGTCCCACCAGCAACCCCAAAGGGCAATGCGAGTTGCGAGGGCCCAATCAACGCTGCTTGCAGGTTTAATCCCTGAAATTATAGCTGGTAGAGTGTAAAACTAATTCTAACCACACATTAACAAGGTTTTGGCTTTCACGATCTTGCGGCCAGCGATGCCTCGCAGATGCAGGCAGTAATTCAGTGAGACCTCCAGGCACCTCAGATGGAATGACCATCTACCTCAGTTCACCAGCATGCCCACTAATGTTTAATTCATTGCATGTAAACCAAGCACTACTGGTACTGTTATGGTGCTGGAACAACCTGGTAAAAGCACACAAACTCTAAACTCTAAACATATTTTGATAATGGCGACCTAACTTATTGCAGACGTAACAGGAGCTGTGTCAACAAAGTTTTATCCTTGCATGAGGAAGGCCACTAAAATGTCTAGATAACTGCTTTATAAATATTAGTATCACAAAAATTTGTATGGGTATTATCTCCAATTTATAGTGACTTCAAATGTGTTTTAAACAGTTGTAGGATAATTACTAGAGGTTATTGAAAACTTCGGTTTACACTAGGGATAGGGCTGTATGATTCTGGGTAAAATATGAATCACAATTTTCCCACATTTTTAATATGAGGAAGGTAGAGCATTGGCATCTGGTCGGCACACGAAGTCCAGTGCTATGATATGGGATATCAGTCAGTAAAACTGTAAATTGTGAATTTAGTAAGAAATGCAAAGGCATTGAAGTGTTAACCTAAGGGTTTGGGGAATGTTTTCCTTTTTGTAGTGTTTCTTGAAAATGCTGGTGAAATAGACGATCCCAGGAGGAGGCAAAAACAGCACTGGTCTCCAACAGAGATCGCAGCAGTAATGAGAAATTTCAGTAACCACATTGCCAAGGGGAAGCTAGCCACTATGACTGAATGCCAGCAGTGTAAGACTGCTGAACATCCTACTCTGGCTAATCACTCTATCCAAAACATAAGAGACTTTGTCAGGAAAAAAGGCTATGGCAATGCTGCAGGACATAGATGATGGTAAGTTGGATGGAGAAGAAATATCAGGACTCAGTGATGTGTCTTGATCTGGTGAATCTGACTCTGATTCTGAATCTGAATCTGACCATGAGCCATCCTGTAAAAGGATCAACCCAGCTGTGCAAACCGGCGGTGTGCCAAACGTCATCCATCATGCCTCTGATGCCAGGTAGGTCACCAAAACTTATTGCATTATATATTTGCCTCATAATGCCATAAAAACAAGTATCCTATGATTTCAAGTTTAAATACTTTATCTGAAACTTTTCAAATTTGCCAAAACAGCTGACAAAGTCAAGCTCTAATTTAGTTATTCTATTCTATCATTATGAACAGAGCAAGCACCATTTACTCGCCTAGCCTCTGCCCACATCTCCACTGTCGCCTTTGGGAGCAGGTTCTGGAGATTTGCCAGGTATAAGCAATGCAATTCTCTCTCTCTCTCTCACTCACACACACACACACACACAAACACTTGACAGCTTTTTTTAAACATGTTTTTTTCCATCAATAGTTTAACTGAAATGAATTTATATTGTTATATTGCTAAAATAAAAGAAATCCTAAAGTGACAAAATTCATAAAATTCTGATGTTATGTTATTTCATCCATTTTTACATGCTGTTTTGAAAAAAAAAAACACCACCAGCCGTCAACCTCTGGCCCACAGCATGGAGGACAGGAAGCTGCCCAGCAGGAGGTGACTAGTCCCCCAAAAACACCCTGATTAAATGTACACACACAGGCAACTCTGTCCTGTGGAGGTTTCTTACAGTAAATCTTAAAAATACAGGAAAATTAGTCATTGTAAATACAACATTAAACAGTAAGATGTTACTATGGATGGATTTTTGTCCACCAAGAAAACATGACTTCTAGGACCTCCCTCAATCAAAATAACCTGTCTAATTTTTCTGGTTCAACTTGTTTTTTTTCTTCCTTTCCTCAAACAGCTGAACCTTGGTCGGCCAGAGAGGATCTCCAGTCCGTAGCCCTCCACCTCTGGCCAACAGCGTGGAGGGCACACACTAACAAATGTTGGGGTAAAATAACCCAATCTGGGTTGTTTTTGCAACCCATAGATGGGTCAAATATGGACAAAACCAACTGTGGGTTGTTTTGACCCAGCATGTTGGGTTGTATAACCAACCCAACTCCACGGGTTGATTGTAAAACCCATTTTATGGGTAGTTTTAACTTTTTCATTGGGTTGCAACAATGCAATGTGTAAGTAGTATGTTTCAACTCTGTATGAAGGTTCTTAAAGGACCATTTTACTCTTTCTGCAGTTTTTGATAAATATAGAAATTTATATATTTCTATATCTAAAAATCTGATAATGGACCATTATCATGAAGCGTGAAAACCTTGGGCTAGAAGATTGAAAAACACAAAAAAATCTGAACTTCTATAGCATGCTTTGGAAAATGGTTCACAGTAATGTTAAAATATATTTGTTGTAGTGAACTGACTTACCCATGCATACGGTCAATTGAGATGCAATTCTGAGCACCCACTGAAAATGCTTACTTTCCATTGTTGTTACTGTGTGCTGACAAAAAAAGAGAAAGTGTATTTCATAGAGACAGCATATATCTTCATTCTTTTTGACATTAAAAATGGCTGACTTCCTTTAGGGTTTACAGTATGGGTCCAACAGGCTTTTTGTAAAAAAAAACAAACAAACAAACAAACAAACAACAACAACAAAAAAAACCATAACCATGAAATTTCATATGTAGGTGAAACTGAACACAGGGGCCCTGTGTTGAAATTTTGTCCATTCAGTGCTCAGGCCCTAAGTAAACTTTTTTAGACAAAATGTGTTCAGTGTGCTGTTCAGCATGACAAATAAGTACACAGCAGTCTAATTAATAGGGATTCTGTTCCTGGGAGTTTGTAAATGAGGTCTGGCCTTACAGAAGCTCATAGAAAGCAATTAATAAATAAACATGGCAGTTTCAATAGGGCCTTCACACCGTTCAGTGCTGGAACCCTAAGAAGAGGCTTGAATGTGAGTACGCTTCTCGCTTCTGCTGTGTCAAAGTGATGGCAGGCTATATGGTCTCATGCACCAGGCAGACAGCAGCACACAGTGTGAAAAATATGAACTTCAGTTTCTAATTTTGCATAGAATATATTAATTCAGCACTTAAAATGACCCATGCCTGTTTACATGTATTTTTAAAATGAGGTTTTTGTTCTTTTTTCTCAAATTCACAAACTTTCAAAGTATCATACCACTTCACTTTTTCCACATTTTGTTGCAGCATTATGCTAAAATTAAGAATAATAAATAAAATAAATCTTTCTCAATCTACATTCAACACCCCATAATAACAATAATGTCCAGTCAATTAAATTTACCAGAGGTGGACTCCAATCTAGGTGTAGAAACATCTCAAAGATGGACCAGAGAAATGAGAGGAACGTGAGCTAAATCAAGTGTCACAGCGTCAGATCGCATCATGGAATTTCTTTAAAATGGCTTACTCAGAGCACAAGAAGTTACACAGAATAAAGGACTGGAAAAAATTAATTCTTTATGCTTTGATATGTCTCAATATGAATGCCAAAGATAACCCTGGACACTACAGAACGGATAAACATAAGAGTATTTTCATTTTATCAAGAGAAAACAAAGTTTAAAGCTTGGGCTTCCAAGTCCCATTCTCTGAGTTTCTCTTGGACAAAGTTATCCATTCCCTGTCTGTGGGCAAATGAACCAGCAGAGCTTTGAGTTCTAACCTGGCATCACATTCACAGGAAAAATAATTTCAAATTAAACAAAAGGGTCTGTATATCAAACAGCCTGTCATATGAGAAAATCACATTATACTTAACTTGACTCTGTGCATGCCTGTATTATCCATAACTGACAAGAAGACAGCTTGGTCCTCTTTCTTGTCACGGGGAAAGCAGAAGAATGACAGCATAATAGCTTCTTTGGACTCAGATCTATTCAGACAACATGGGCACTGCACTGCAGCATCTTGATAACAGGGGAGCCTCGGTGAAGTTGGCTTTTTCAATGGTCGTGCCGGCATGACTCATCGAGTATTTCAACATGACTTAAAGCTAGCTATGGTAATATTAGACCTCTGACTACCAGACTGGGGCAATTTTATACTTCATCATCCTGAATGTTTTGTGGAAACAAGTAAACTATGTCCTTATCAAACTATGTACACAACTGTGCGTGGTGTGGTTATAGTAAGTTAGCAGTTAGTATTGTGGATCTCTCCTTGCCTTCCTGGCTTTTCAAGACTGCACTTCTCCAGGAACTTGAAATACAGCTTTTTTTCTCAGCATGGGTCTGTCCTATTCACATTATACTGAGAATGTTTTATAAATTAGAATAGACTGTCATTGTACAGGGGTACAACAAAATTATGTGTATGAGTGCTCAACCCACACAGTGCAAAGATGACACATTAAAAAGATAAAAACACAAGACTGCAAGACTTAAAAAACAATGACAAAAAAAACAAAAAACAGTGAAAATGCAATACAACACGATGTAATAAATATCAGCACAGTATAATTATCTGTAATATCAGTAAAGTGCATGGTTACTCTCTATTGCACAGGTTTGAGGTAGATATGTAAAGTCCTTAGAGCCGATGTCTGGTGGTATGTGATTTCATTGTCCTGTAATGCCACTAAGAAGGCATTAGTTCAAACAGATGATGGGCTGGATGTGAGGGATCTGTTGTTATGGATGTGTCGTCAAATGTGGGCAGAGGGCAGCCGAAGATTTTTTGTGCCGTGTTTATCACTCTCTGAAGGGTTTTCCTGTCTCCTGCCGTGGAGCCTGCATACCACACACATGGGCAGTATGTAAGTATGCGCTCCACGGAGGAGCATTGGAGGCCAGCAGCAGCTTCCTCTCCAGCTTGTTCTTCTTAAGAACTCACAGAAAGTGACACTATTTAGACTTGCTGCCCCAGAGGCGGTCCTGGCTAGATTTGCGCCCAAACCCCGCCACCAACACAACAATATATTACATTATTTGTATTATTTTATTACATATAATCTTAAATACAAAAACCTAACTAGAACAAAGAAAAAACAAGATCAGTAAATAAAATACAGTTTATAAATTGCACATGCTTGAGAAATCCCTAAAGAAAGCAAAAAAAAAAAAAAAAAGGCAACTCTATGGAGCATTAAAAAAAAGATTCCTGCAGTAAACTATTTTTCAACTTGGGTTTGTCACCCTGTTTAGAACTGGCATTAACATTAACAACAGGTGTGAAGTGCAATCTAAAACTTGACTTTTCTAGCCTTCTTTGATGCATAGATGATTTTTTTTTTTTTTTTACATTTTTCACATAACCCAATCAATTACGTGTAGGCATATGGGTCTATGTTAATTATGAAATACAATTTATTTGGAAGCAGTTTGTGTTGTGTGGCCTGGCATCAGTCTATTCCTCGCCCCCCTCCCCCTTGCCTCTTCGGACACACACAACCTGTATGACTCTCAGCAGCAAGCTGATGTGACAATGAGGGCGCCCCAGCGCCCACTCCACTAACTTGACATGGAAATGAGTGGTAGTCTAGAAAACTGGCGAGTTTTGTTTTGAGTTTAGTTTTTTGTTTTGTTTTGTTTTTTTGAGGGCACTAGCGCGCCCTCACATAGATTGCGCCCTGGGCGGTTGCCCACATTGCCCATAGCAAAAACCGGCCCTGTGCTGCCCTCAGCCAAAGATAAGACAGACTAAAGGAAAAGGCGAAGTAGTAACTTAAGCTATTTTAGATTTTACATGAAACTAACAAAATAATAAATACCGTTAGGAAGACGTGGACCCACTTTTATCCTTGCTTTCTATATGCAGGTCAACTTTCTCAAAAGTAATCAGAGCTATAACATGAGTTCACTGAATTAAGCAACAATTTGTTTATACTGTGGGACAAATTTAACCTTGTTCTGACCATTGACATTGGGGAACTTCCCAACTTGCTCTTGAATAAAAGTACAAGTTGGATTTTAGGGATCAGTTGTTTCCCAAACCTATAAAAATCATACCTGTGGATCACTATAAAGAAATACTTTGTGTGCTATTCCTCCCCTTCATGCATGACAGGAAATCTGAGCTTGAATTAGAGGTTTCAAAACCAGCACAAACCAGGACTTACCAGAAGAGCAAATACCTCTCCATCAGCTCAGATGGTGTCCTCAACTTCAGCAGAGCGTCTTTGTTGCATGAGGGGGGAGCTGCTGGTGTCTACCCCCACCCCACCCCCCACGCTCTGACTGGTGGCCAGCCAACACGCTCGCTGCGTAGCCAACATTGTAGGTCAGGAGCCACTGGAAGGTCTGTCCCCGGTACTGACCGAACATCACGGCCATCCTGCTGAAGATGTGAGTCCAGTCAGTCAGGTTCCCTCCCTGGGCAGTGGCCCGTGCCCACACGTCATCCTCCGCCCTCTGGGTTGAGCAGAAGGTGAGTGGCAGTATAGCGTAGTCAGTCAGCCACTCACCATGACCTTTAGTTATCTCTGTCCCTTTGTTGTTTTTTTCACCATGTGCTCCACAAGTAATTTTTCCTTTTGTCTATATGCTCAAGTTATTTTTTTTCCATTTCTCAAGCCAAGCAATGTCAAGTTAAGCCAAAGGAACAAAAGTATCCGAATATGCTTATAACTTCTTTTTGGTAATCCTGCATTCTTATCCTGAAGATTTTTGACAGTTTCAGAGTTGTCTGGCCGACACCAGAGTCTGTGGCAGACGTGTCAACCTCAAGATCTGCGCTCCCAAATCAGGCCCTCCGCTTCATTTTATGGGGCCCATGGGAGCTTTCAGACTGTAGTTACTGTAAAATACAATGCTATAACCACTTTACAAAAGTACGATTTTGTTTCCTGTGCATTGAAAGCATGTAGTCACTGGATGGCAGCGTCTCAATATCAGCCATTGTCTACAGCTGTTCTTCTAGTCAGTGATGGAGGTGGGGGGAAAAAGTAAATAGTCCCAAAATGTTCAGGAGAAAAAAGTTGATGCAGAGGGAAGGTAATTTGATAAGAAATAGGAGAGTGAATCCATTTAGACACCTAGCATGGAGCTAAGTATGCTAACCTTAGCCACCAAGAAAAAGCAACTGATGCTCCAAGAATTAAAAAACTTCCTGCAGTCTCAGCAGAATGCGTCAGCAAAAGTTACAGCAAAAAATGATGCAGCGGTGAAAACTAGCTTTATTGTGGCTGAAGAAATCACCTGAGCTTCAAAGAGGTTTTCAGAAGGTGCATGTTAAAAGCAGGGTATGTTGAAGGTATATGAGCAGAGAAAGGCTTTTAACAATGTTAGCTTCACTAGAATCACTATGGTAGACAGAGTCAGGGAACTAGTGGAAAATGTGGCTGAAGAAGTGTGCTGTTCTTTGACTTTTTAATTAACTGCTGAAAAACACTGACAATACTGATACAGCGCATCTAGCCATTTTTAAGAGGTGTGAAGGCAGACTTGTCTGTCAGTGAGAAACTCTTGGATATGGCCGCCATGCACGGGATGACAAGGGAAAGGGATGTGGAGAGGTCTGTAAGTAAAATGAAATTACTCTGGGAGAAGTTGGCGAGGTTTATTATCAGTGGCGTACCTGCCATGTGTGGTGAGAGAACTGGCTTGGTTTGACTGGTGAAAGAGAAAAAAAGCAAATGTAGTGAATCTGTCACCGCATTTCCATGGTTACCACTGCAACCCCAGCTGCCTGGATTCCAACCAAGTCTTCAGCTACCGCAACTCACAGTAGGCCTGTCTTAACATCTGCTTGTGACAAGGGATGATGGTGAAATAAGTAAAACTTTTACTTATTTTTTCTATTTATAAACATCTCAAAATTTGGTCCCATTACAATTATAGAGTTACAGACTGAAACTACGTGCTTCCACCATATCACTCTGCTCATTCTACCTGCGGTGAGTTCACCATGCTAGTTTGATCATCTTTACATTCCTGTTTCATTTAATCATATTATGGTAGACGTGGAAATAAACCACAATGGAGAGCCTTGGATCCCTTTAATCGAGAAATCACGATCTCAGATATCAGACTGATAAAATCTATGGTGCAGATATTAATAGAGAATATTCATATAGCCTATTGATCTTGATATTGAAATTAATATCCCTGATTTCCATCCCAAAATCGGACGGTGATACCCCATACAACGAGAGCACAAGCTCATTTTAAAGATTATTTTTAAGTGATTTCTGCATAATTTTTGTGCAGTCTTGCTACACAGATTTTCAAACACAAGCCACAACTGCCAGCCATCCTTTCACAGAGATGCCAAAAAATGGCAATTCAAGTTCAGTCATGTTCCTGTGTTCTCTCTGTGTTAATGTGTGTTTCCAGCAAAGTACCACAACAGCACAAAACATCTTATAAGAGAACCTTTACTTATTTTCACAAAACACAAGTTCAAGTAAAGAGTGGTGAATATCACATCTCTTCCTCACAATTCATTTCTTATAAGTATTTATTGAAGGCAGACTCTTGTGAAACAGAAATAGTCACACTGGTTAAATCCAGAGAACTGGGCAAAGTCACAACAATAGCCAGAGTTTCTGCAGTCAATCCCATTAACCTTCTCTATTGGCAGCTGGTCTACTTTGAGCTCATGGATGACAGTGTCCTCATGGAATTATAAATTTGGTGATGAGATATTTTGTCTAAAATTGTGGTTCATGGTAGAAGACTAGGAAGAAAGCCCAAAATAACTTCCAGTTCCTGAGCTTAAAACTCTGTGACCGTGTCAGCTATGAGGCCAGTGAAATTTGATTATTTTCCTCCACTATGGACTTAATCAGCAACTACTGAGTAATGTTTTATCTCACTGTATGAAAGGATATGGCTCAGGTGTATATTTTTTCTCTTATCAAGAAATTCCATGAAAATCTAAAACCTACTAATGTTTGTTTACCTTTTGTGTGTGTGCGCGCGCGCACACTGTGGTATTTCTTTTGATCAGTGAAACGTATCTATTTTTTTAAATCTATGACCTTTACCTACACAGCTCTGGTCCTGTGGAAAGAGTTACTTAAGGTTGAGTTGGCTAAAGTTGAAATTAATGCATCTCCCGATCGTCCTAACTCAAGACTTGAGTCAGCCAATAACCTTGCTGGCTCCAATAATGTATTAGGTTTTAGGAGGTTTGCATCAGCTCCACTGTGACCTTATTCATAACGTTCTCCAGTGTGTAGGTTTGCACAGACTTTTCCATATATCTTCGGAGGCTCATAATTGTAGATCAGTTAGCTGACCTAAATAAGTCCAGTAAAAGCAAGGTGACAACTATGTTCTACCTTCTACCTCAAACTCCATTATTTTTCCTCACAACACCTCTGTCACTACACTTCCTGCACATTCTTATTCATTTTATGGTTGAAATAAATGCATTAATGCAAATGCATATGAAACTTCATGGTACCTCCCACCTCTGATGTGGTTTTTCGCTGGCTTCACATTATCCAGCTAGTATTTTTTTCCTACCTGGTCACAGGTGTGACAGGATGTAAGTACTTAAAAAATAATGCAGTCTGTCAGAATAAAATAATGAAGGTGGTGATCCATTTAAAAGTGAAAAATATTTCAATTTCCTGGTCTAAGTTCTACATCTCTGATATGCATTTGACCTCCCAATGACAAACTCATTACAACAAACATGCAGAACACTCCAAACTCAGAGATTGAGCGGTGGAGGCTAAATTGAGAACAGCTTACGTTAATGTAAAAATTTTCTCCACCTCTACATTGTTCACAGTTTGGAACTTTCAGAAGGGAGAGTTACGTCTTAGCCTCAATATGTCTCGCCTCATTTATGTAAGAGCATACCCCAGGAACTATGTAGAACTCACTCCTTGCTTCATTTTCTACAGTGTGTTCCTCCTGCATATTTCAGCTCTGCCCTGGGGCTGGAAACCACTTTAAACGGCCTCCCCAGCCAAGACAAGCAGCCCACCGAGAGCAGATCTGCTAGCATACTTATCTTGTGCTCATTAGGTGCCCAGTCACTGTGCTGTCAGAGTAGGTAGAGTCTGCATATGTCTGTCTGTCTGTGTGTGTGTGTGTGTGTGTGCGTGCTGTAGGCATCCAGTGTGTTATCGTACCAACAGAATTACACCATACTGCAACAAGAATCCACTCTAACATGACAAACATGAGAAAGGTCACATCTATGGTGGCCCTGCAAGATCAATGCAATGCAAAGACACTAATACATGCAGATAGACCAAACAAAAGCAAACTGTGACAGCCCACTTCCTGTTCTGGTCTGTCCTTTTCCTTCTTTCAGTAGCATGAATGGGTCATCGGAGCAAATGGCTGTACCTGAGATGTGGGAGTGGCTAAGAGCGCAAAGGCCACTCTCTGATCAAATCCAAATGTTCAGACTTTGCCACGCTGGGATTGTGGACTTAACAGGCAAGTTGCTGGGAAGTCCATGAGTGTTGACTGTCCAGACCAACAATTCATCAAGTTCACAAGGAGCCACAGGGAGACTTTTCAAGTTTGTAACAAAATGAATAAAATATCTTTAACAGCATTTCAATACATAGCATTCAGAAAAGACACTGCAAAGTCAGAAAACACAACCAAATACACACAACTCAATACACACAAGTAGCCAAGCCAAATACAGAAACACAACTTTTTAAAAAAGCATTGTCAAATTGGTGAAGATGTTTCTTTTATTTGCTTGTTTTATGTTTGCATGTGTTTTCTTAAATTGTAGTATTCTGAGCTTTCTGGGCCACCATGCAAATTACCCAAACGATGCTTGTTTGTTCTAGTCAATAAATTTCATTTCCATTCCAAATACCAACTCCAGCACCAACAAACAGTGACTTCCTACTCTATAATCATTTGTGACTGCCTATACACTCACAGTCAGACACTGCAGCTAGATAAACTTCAGCTTCAAAGCAAGAATTTGGATACAGCTCCCCATGTAATCCTCTCCCCAAAACAACCAGAATTATATTAACTTCATTTTTAGTGAAACTGAGAAGCTGAGACTGGGTGTTGTGGATACAGCCGGACAGACAACATCTCAAACACACTCAACTGCTTTTCCTTTTACTCAATATAGCCTTCATCTATATGTGAGTTATTTCTACCAAAAAGTGCAGTGACAGCAGATGATTTGCAAGTACAAACCAGCTACTTTGATTCAGTAATCAGTGTCTGTAAATAAAACTGCTGTGACTGACAGGACTGAGACACAACTGCGGTCTCATCTCCAGTCGATACTCAACAGGAGTGTGAGGACTCAGAAAATTCCTTTCCTTAAAAACTTTGCAGACATCTGAAAGCTTAGGAGCACCAATGACAAAATGATGGGCTGCAACAATTGGATGCTGTTCTCTGTTCTGTCAGCAGCGAGTGGGAGGCTTTGATGTTTTTGTGTTGACATTGTTTGATATCTGTTGGTGAAGGCATTCCTTCTCTGAAGTCTGTGCATATGAACAGGTCTTTACTTTCATGGACAGCAGCAGCGACTCTAACTCACACTCAATTCAAAGTGCTAATATACATATGTTTGATCAACACGAGGCTTTTTTTTCACTAAGAACTGTTAAATATAACTCATGAAATAGGCTGACTGATTAAAATATGGGACTAGATTCACTTCTTCAAAACAAACTGCAACACAGTCCAGACTCCACAACAAACAAATCTGACAAGAGCTATAGTTAAGACACAAGGGATTTATCAGACTAAAGCTGGTGGAGTTCATCAGAAACTCGATGGGAGCACGTGTTCCGTAATCATGGACTGTATCACAAATGCTTGCATGTATTATTGGCATTAATGTCCTAAAGCTGTACATTAATAACATTCTTTCTTTGTGTCTGTTTCCAATTGATGAATCTAAGTCCATACTCACTTTTATCTCCTTTGGCTGAGTTTGGTCTCCACCAACTCCTGAGAAAAATATCTGGCTGTTCAGCTGCTAAATGCTGCACTGTGTTCATCTGCTGGTCTTTAAATGTGTCTGTGTGGGTTTACTGCAGGGGACAATGGGTTTATCTGAGCTTTTTCACTAAAAACAGCTGCCAGCCAGTAGAGTGTATATATATATACACACACACACACACACACATATATATTTATATAATAATAATTAATAATTATTATATATATATATAATTTTATTAATGATAATATATTTTTTTGCAAACTACTTTATGGCATAAAGAGAAATTTGATTTAAAAAAAATAGGGTTGCAACTAACAGTTGTTGACACTGTGACTATAGTATTGTTCTTACTGATTTAATCAAATAGGGTTTTTTTTAATTAATTGATTGATTAGAAAGATTGGCAGTTCATTTTCTTTTAAATGACTGATTATTACACTATTGTTTTAGGTTCCTCCACCTCCTCCAAGGAACCTCAGACTTTACAAGCCCAAGAAAAGAGCGCTGAGGCTCAGCTGATTGCTCAGGCAGATCAACACCTCAGTGCTCAGCTCTCTCCCTCTGGTGAAACCCAATGCTTTCCCTCATTTTCTCAATCTCCTGCAGCTCTGGACTTGCCCTCCACAACCGGCACGACCAGCCTGTTCTCCCCTTTCCCACTTTGTGGTCCAAGTGATGAGATCACAAATGGGTTTGAGACTTTACCTGGCACACAGTGATGCATATATCAGCACATGTCCTCAAAACCTTCTGCTAGTCAACTCTTGGTGTGAACTATGATATATGTATGTAATCACAACAATAAAAACACATCTGTATATTATTAAAGTGCAGTGAGATCATAATGCCCCTGAGGTAGAGCGCCTCCTTCTTTACCTCACTAGAGGAGGTATAGAGTTATATCAGCTGTCAATGTCTGAAAAATAAAAATCCAGATCCATATTGAGACTGTGCATTGATCTTATAAGCCATCATGATGTTAACTAATCAGCACACCCCAGACAGTCCTTAAAATCCTTTTCGTATCATAGATGTAGTGGGAGATTTTATTAACCACAAAATCAGGAGCCCTTCCATAATTTGTGAGGATAATAATTCTAATTATTAATTTAAGGCTGTTGGGCTGAGGTTGGACCCAACCATTGGATAAATTCCAATTCAAATCACAAAAAGGCATCCATTTTTATTGCCAAAAATCATTATTTTAACATTTATTGCTGATATTATTATTTGTCTTGAACATCAGAAATTATCCTTTAGCCCCTGAGCCTCTGAGTGGGCAGGTGGTTCAAGTATTTGATTGAAAGCTGAGCCTTCAGGGGTACTGAGATATAATGTAGAGAAACTTGCACTGGGAACTATACAGTAGTTGACAAGCCAAGGACAGAAAAGGGATGTTGCTCTGTCACCAGCTTAGCTGTGGTTTAAAGTTTAAAACAGCCTTAAACCTGGGTGCCTGGGTCAAAGTCACATTATCACCTAAACCTCATTTTCTCTGAGGTTTAATGTAAACACTTTAACCTGAACCTGTCACATAACTGGTTTAACTGAGGTTTAAGTTAAACCAGCTGCTGTTCAATCATACGTGCTTTATCAGATCAGTTACCAGTGCAGTTTTAGTGGTAGCTGATGTATGTAGAATATTTAGAACAATATCATGTAATGGTAGTGACGGTCCACTATCACAAGTGCAAGTAGACTATAAATACTGACACATGTTCTGTTACAATAAGGTTTTCAAATAGAAAAAAAATAGATTCTTTGCCAGTCGCATCAACTTATCAGGGTCACCACAGCATCACTCAGTGTAATCATTCATTCATGCTCACTAATTGCACAATTTGGAAATCACATTACTGCAGATCACAATACTGCCAGTAACAATGCAGCAACACAGATAAAATGGTGACAACAGCGATAATTGTGTCACCTCAGCACATGCTGCATGATGAGGTTCTCTGACACGCTCCCTAACCCTAACCCTAACCCTAGGCGACAGCTTAGACACCCGGAGCCTGAACCGCGAGGCGAAATCAACTTAGTCTGGTTCTCTTGAGGTTATCTGGCCTCACTGAGCCTTACATCAACTGGTGGTTATCAAGAGGCCCAGTCTGGGTTAAACCTGTCTATCTGATATCATTCATATAAAAGAGATGAATTTGAGTGAAGTATAGTAATATAGCAAAAGAGAAGAAAAAATTATTAATGTATCAGCAGAAAGTGGCATTCAACAAGGTGGTTCTCTTTTCCTAATTCTCAATCAGTTCTTCACGTCTTTCCTTGACCTCATGATCAAGTTCTGGTTTACTGGACCCATTATAAACCACAATTAAGCCAGTCAGTGACTCAATGACAGAACAACAGCCCCATAGTATTTTGTCACGACATTTAACATTAAAACTGACCGACGTTGACAGTTGCAATTAGCCCATTTAATCCTGATTTTTTCTCAGACATGAAATAATCGAAATCACGTGTCATTAGTAACCTGCTGAAATAATCATTTGTTTTTAAATTTTCATGGAAAAATCACTTGGGTGAAAAAGTGATTTTTATGATCAGTCACAACTGTGTCGTATTCTGAATTAACATACTCTTCCTATGCAGTCACCTAAAGTCACCTCAGTCGCATTAGAATGTGATAAAGCGTTTGCTCGAGACTCAGTGACAATTTCATACATTAAAATCCCTTATACAAAAGGGGATGTGAATGACATGCCAGAAGTTTTATTTGAGTGTAATATCTGTAACTGTAACAAAATATTTTGGGAACAAAACTTGTCCCAGCGTCTGTTCTTGAATATGTGATGTGTCAGAGAATACAGACTGAATCATAATTCTCAAGAGTGAGATGTTCTCCAAAGTGTGGGAGCTATTTCAGCTATTTATTCAAACAGCTCAGAAGCTCACCTGCTGTCTGTCATCAGGAAGCACTGAGAGCAGCAATTAATACAACACCTGCTCAGATCTTACTCACAGGCACACATAATGTTACAGCCAATGCTACCTCACCGGATTACAGGAAACCAAGTGCGAGACGTCACAGGCCCGGAGCGTCGGCAACCGGTCTGTGATGAAATTGTTTGTGTCAACTGGAGTCCCCAGCTGGTTTCACCCTGTCCATTCCCAGTCACGTAAGAATCTGGTGACAGCCCTGCAACTTGTTTCTGACGGTGTTTCTCAATCCCAGTAACACTTATGGGTCCACTGCTGGTTGCACTGGTGAGTAAACAGTCTCTTAAGTGGAAGTGGAGATGGAAGTGTGAATTAGGAATCAAGTGATGTGGATTTGTCAGAGCCAGGATCTGGCAAGTCATATAAACCTGTTCTACAGCTCTGTATGGAAAAGTAACAGAGGAGAAGAAATCCAGTGAAGAAATGTAGATTGCATTCATTCTTTGCATTTGCTTGTGAGTTCAGCGACTTTTAAAGTAACATCAGTTTTTATCATTGTTATTATTAAATTAGAGCCATGCTTGACTAATGTGGCCTAACAGCAGTCTGACATGTGATCCAAAGCATAGAATTGTTTAGTGTGAAGAGCTTCTGGTTCCAGGAATATTTGCCCTCACTGCAAATTCCGATTTCAAAATTTTCTTTTGTTGATATCCTCAATGTTCCCTAACATAGACACACAGGAGTCTCCTGAATAATAACATAATGCTATGACCATCAGTTTAATGATTTTAACTTAACTTTAACTGCTCTATATACTCTACCTATGAGCCTCATGCACATCAGAGTAGTAGCTTCAACTTGTTAGCACTGAAGGTAACAGACTTTCAAGCTCACTGATTTTATGTTTTCTTGGAATAATGTGCATCAGGAGTTCACAGTTAACTTACATTTTCTATATGGGTTACTCAGTCTTTTACCTTTTTATCAACCAACACAGTTGTTAATGCTTTGCACTGATGGTTCAATGGGTGAGTTTTATGGCCATCCATGACTCCACAGTGTTCCACAAGGGTCCACTGTTGAACCGAAACTATGACTGATATTAGACATCTGGAGACACTTTTGTACATAGCTGGGGCAAGGTCTTATAGATAAGGCTGCAGACAAAGATATAAATGAGGTAAGTAGAGAAAAGCAAAAAGTACATTTAATAGTTATTAGGTAAGAACAGGTGACAATAAGATTTGAGTGACCAATAGGGTCACACCTTTAGATTTAGAGCATAATTTGACAATATTTGGGTAAAGTTTGTAAAAGTGTTGTAGCCGTGTGGCAGCTGGAGTTATATAGGCCCTGTTAAACCAGACATCCTGAGAACTGTGGTGAGGCACTGCTCTGGCACACTTCTCACTAGATTGTTCATCATTTTTCTATGTTGACCCACAGTTAGTAATAAATACTCCTGCTAGATCGTCATTTCTGCAGCTCACAAGAATTTCCTTCAGACTGACTACAAAAAAAATTAACATAACTTATACTTCCAGAACAACTGATGTGGGAAAAAACTCCTCCCACTTCATATCTGTCAACAAACTGATGTTTAGATTTCCATTAAATTTGCTGTGGATATTCATGGTCACCAGAGGATGACTCAGGTTGTTTTAGTGACAATCTAATCACTCCCTTTGCACCACTATGAGGTCAACATGTCAATCTGCCTCCCCCCTCTCTCCTGATAAAAGCGGATACTCACTTATTAGTGTCTATAATGAACAAGTATCAATACTGCAATACTGTCAGTAGCAGATGACGAGTACTAGTTGTGTTATATCCTGATAATGTGAAGGTAAACTTTGTAATGTTGTGATGTGGATGCAGCGTTAGCCATCATTAGCTGTCTTTAGCTAATGCCATTCACTCACGAAGACACCTGGCCAGACCTTCACTGGTTCTCACACCACAGCTGAGTCTCTCTCCTGTGGCTGTTATTTCCCCTGACTCAGGTCTCTTCCTGGTCTCTTGGATGCTAAGCAGGCTCATAATTATACGGCTGTGGTCTGCCATATGCATACAAATATACATTTTCAACCTCTTAAGTTTCAAAACTCGCATTTGCATCCATATTTATTTATGTTAAACTTGCTCTAAGTTGGCTGGTCTCCCATTTGTTAGGTCACTTCCAGTTTGGCGGTTTTAGATGTGGAGTAAAAATTCTCTCACAAAAACTGTCACTGTAGTGTATATATAAGTGATTTCTTTTTTAATCAAATTTTTCCCACACATTGATTCAATGTGGTCTCCAACCTGCAAGTTGCTCTTTAATATCTGACCACATTTACCTTTCATTTCCCTGTTGTGGCAGGTAAAGGACACTAGAAGCTAATATTAATGTTATACTGTGTGGGCAATACATGCCTGTCATTTTTGTATTGCACCTGCTGATATTATTTATTTTTTCCATTTTCATTTTCATGCAACAACATGGCTCACTGTTTTTCATGCTACATATTTAATGAAATACATTTTTTAAATTAAAGTGCAAATAAATGGTTGAAGGCTTTCCTATATCTGGAGTCAAGGAGAATTATTCATCACAGCAAAGGTTAAAAATGTGTGTGTTTGTGTTAAGACTGGTATTTATTTATTATTATTATTATTTTTATTTTTCACTGTTCACTATGGCTATGTTTACTATATTCCCCAACTTATCTTATTCCTGCCTGTCATCAATACCCATGCCTGAATATGTGGGAAAATAAAAACTCAAAATGAGGCTTGAAGACACATTTCCACTATGAACAGAGAGATGGCATGTTGTGGTGAGTGAAATGCAAAGTGTTGTTATGGTGACAAGTGGTAAAAGGCCACTTTGGTATAGATGGTGCAAGACTCATTTCTGTGGAGGGAGATAAGAGCATTCTGAGGTTTACATCGTGTGTGTGTGTGTGTGTGATGAAAACACTGTGTAGTCATACTGTAAACGTAGTGGACAGCTACACCTCCAATGCCCCTTATTTTCCTGAAAAGCTGGAATTCTGCCATTTATACCTTTTAGATATCACACATAGATTTACTGGAACCTGAATTATCAGATCAAGAGCGAATTAGGGCTCACGTAAATGCACAGGTCACCAAGAAAAATTAAAAGGATGCTATTGTTAACCTCAAATCAACTACTGTATATTATTTAACCTTCACTAGTCTTGTTTCCTTTGCATTTTTCTTTATATAAAGGAAGCATTATAATAGCTTTTTCTGTCTTTACTTTGTGTGTGTTTGATTGCACATTTGTGTAGCCATCAAACCATAAAACCTCCTCTATTTCTCCTCTTGCCCTCTTCACCTTCCTCACTAAGTTCTCAGTGCTCTGGAATGAGGGCATCAAGGCTCTCCTCTAATGATCGTCTGTCACTTTCCTGAGAGGACAGTAGACATTTATGAGCCTCCTGATCAGGCAGGGTTTTGACTCGGATAATTTCTCATTTACCTCATCTCGTTCATCTGGCGGAAACAAAACAGTGTCCTTGCAGTCATGCTGAAACATTACCCAAGTGGATAATAAGCGATTAAGCAGCCATCGTCTCAAAATATTCTTACCAGGAATGGCCGCTTCAGTTACTAGTCTAAATGTGGGCAGGTCCAAAAACAAGAATGAGTTAGTTTCTTTTTTTTTCTTTTAAAATATTACTACTAGTATTATGTAATTCTGTTAGTAGTCTACTCTTCTATATTGATTCAGATCTTCAGATGCTGGCACCCAACTTACCCACTGCTCTACTCCCTTTTTTCTCTCCCCTAATTCCCTAACAACAATATTAAAATATTCAAAAAGTTAGAAAACTGGTTGATATAGTGACAATTCTGCAAGGAAGTGCAGGTTAGTTGCGTGCTACCATTTTATTGATTTAAGTAACAACTTTTTATGTAAGCAAACAATTCACATCCAGCAAAGTGTCAGATTTGTTGAAATTAACTGCTTAAACAAATTACACTAAATGTATTATTACACAACATTGTATAAAGTCTTCTTGTCAGGTCTTTGCCAACATATGTATAAATCGGCAGACATGCTTGTTCCTCAGTCTAATGTCAGTTATGCAGTAAGAATGATTAGATTAACTTAACCAGAGAGATCATTTCTATTTTCAGAGCAGCTCTGTGTCACAGACATGCTTTTACAATACAGCATCAAGCTGTAAACTGTGAATGAGAGAGGGCTTAGTTTCCTAAGGGCAAATTATCATTTAAATCCACTTTGTGCACAGCTTTTAAGAGGAAGATGATGTTAGCATGAATGGATGCATCTGTGAAGGCAGACTGATGTGTGTGGATGGTGTGTACCTTGTGTAAAAAATCACAGAAGCTCGCCTGGCTGCTCACGTCCCGCTCATCCTCCTCACCCGCCATCAAATGAAAGAGGCTCAGCAGCGGTTGCTATCTGTGCTGACAGCTCCAGTCGTGGCCGTGGCGTGTCGTGCTGCTGGGCCTAGTGGAGCTGCCTCCACCTGCATACATCATCAAGCTGTCTGGGCCTTAGTGTCTTGTCCTCCTCCTCCCTCCTGCACTTGGTCCAGTCAGAAATAGTGTAAAGCTGTGTGGTGACGTTTCACCCCTAGGGCTAGCTGTATGACCCCCCCAAACAACACAGTCATATTCCCACACTCCAGGTCTGTCTGTGTGTGTGTGTGGTGAGATGAGATCATCCTCCCTGTGATAGAGCAGAGCCACACCAAAGGTTTTTCAGGAATGGTGACAGCAGGTGTTTTGTATATCCAAGTAAGAGACAAGTAATTTGTGTGTACTCTCTGTCCAGCTTCTAAAAGCTTTCTGCTAGCTCAGCTTTTGCTTCTAGTTTAAGTGCAGTCACATGTAATAATGTATTCATGTATCCAGTGACGTGGGGTGAGATTTGTAGCTTAAATTCACTATTCAGTGGGCTGCTTGCTCATTGACTATTGGTTATGTGACACACACAGGGATAAGGTATTTGCCATTGCAATTCCACAATTCATACTCATTCAATACAAATGAAAGTATATACAGTACAAAAATAACTAAAATACAAAAATAAGACAAATGTAATTATAGAAAAAAAAAATCTCAGTGACTTTGTTGTTAAAGTCCTCCCTATCTAAGTCTGTCCACGCAGCCAATCTTTTCAGGTGTACCACTCCATTTGAAGAGAGCGACTTATCTTCTGTTCCATCAACCTTTTAGCTCCGGCACTGGTCTTATTTAGCACTTCCTGATTTGACTGAAAGTATAGTTTGGCTTAGATACAGAATCTTCGATTTTTGCAGTCACAGCAAAAAATTTAAATAAAGGGACTCCAGATTTTTTTAGCTAGCATGTCAGCGCTTGCCATCTCTATGCAGAAGAGCAGCAGTAGAACAAGCATAAACCCATGGGCTCATGCACGCCCCCTTCAGTGAGGCAGAGGTACTAGCTGCCTCACTTTGTTGTGCTTTTTCAGTGCAGTTTTATGTCATATCAGCAGGAATAAATATGTTATACACATACGTGAAATACATTACCCAGACCATGGAAAGTGAGGATAATACATCACATATAGCAACAGGCATGCGCCAATTGCACGTGCTTAACCCAGTTTGTGAGGGATTGCGCCATCCGAGGTGAGGCTCAGCTCGTCACTGTCTCTCCCTTGTATTTGAACAGGAAATATTAATATTCATTTTATTTCATCATTAATTGTTTTTTACCTTTCATGCCTGCCCTGACGTCCCTGCTGTAAACGTGCATACAACTGCTTCACAAGCAAAGAAAGGTAAGCCTACACAACATCCTGTTAGACCATACACAAAACCAGCCGGGTACCAGGCATCTTTCATACTCCAAACTCTGGGTGGTCCCAGTTTTGTGAACATATTGTAGATGGGACGAATCCCAAAAAAAATGACACCCCACCCACCCCCACACACATATCCACCACCCCCTACCCTTTGAGCCTGCAAAATTCATGCACTTCAGCATATTATTTCAAAGTGCTCTAGAAAGCTGGAAAGTGACTACATGCTTCAGGGTGAAAGCTGATGTAGGGGTTTGCAGGGAGCTGTACAACCTGCATAAATTCTCTGACAGACAAAATGGTCTCCATTCTCCTCCCTGGTGCACTCGTAAAAGGAAGAAAGGAAGGAAACAGGAGCAAGTCTGAGAAGAGCAGTTTCTTCAACAGGGAATCCAATGAAAGACAGATATATTAAAGAAGAATGTGGTGTCCATGTTCCCTCCCAGGTCAATCTACTATCCAGTGGAAAATTTATGCTCCATATTGACTGTGGTCTTTATCTATAATGTATATTGTCAATAAATAATCGTCCTTGCTGGCTGGTGGCGACTTTTTCCTTAAGGGGAAAATAACAGTCCAAAGAAAAAAATAAATTGCTCTCCTGCAAGCAGCACTTACCCCAGCATGTCTACTCTGTCTTTGTCTGAGACCCTTCCCCAGACAGAGGTGGCCTGTGGTCCACATGAGACCTCTCTCACATCTTTACTCCTACTCCTACAAAGGAGTACTCCTACTACTCCTTCTACTCTTTACTCAGTCCTGTGATCAGACTGACCTGGACTTGAACGTATCACTTCTACAAAGTTGCCATGGATGATAATCGCTGAGACAGAATAAATTCAGGGGAGAGGAGATGTAAACTTCATTTGTGTGTACTTTCTTCAGGTGTAATTTGAAACCACATTCATCCTAAATGAAAATAAGAAAAATAGGAATTATAGGAACAGTGAGACATCGAATGACTGTTCTGTGAGCCTGTAAATAAAGACAGAGAAAACAGCAAAAACAGCCAAGGGAGGTTTCAGAGCGGTTAATGAGTCCATGTGTCTGACTGAAGACAAAGAAACAGAGCAGGAAGGCCTCAGCTGAGGAAGATGCCGCATCACAAGATCTGCAAAGCTAAGCAGCAGTCGGGGCTTGAGGAGGAGGTTGTGGCTGTTATCTCAGACTTGTCCGGGTCTTACGGGACTAATTAATTAGATTTCTGCATGTGTTGATACCAACAGAGACAGAGAAGAGATGAGGGGAAGACAAGGAGGGAAAAAAACATTAGGAAAGCAGAGGAATCGAAGGCTGTCTCCGGTGAATCCAACCTGCATAATGATATGCATGCCTCTCTCTGTGCCTCACCAGTATCCCCCAGTTGTTTTCCTCAAAGGTGTATGGCAAAAGGCAAAGGGAATTATTGATAGAGAGTAGGGATTGTATTGAGTTGTTGTGTTGCCAGAACATGAGGATAGTTCATACCCAGACCTCCCGCTGCCTCCCACACTGCCACCACCAGCACAGTCATTAGCGCAATGCTGTTACAAATGAATGGGCAACAGAATCACAGTTGGGAAGGGATTTTTAGAAACATTACTTATCCAGGGATCAATTTTGCGTGTGATTAAACACAGTTAACTAATTATGGGGACAGCATGAGTTATGATTATGGGAAAATGATATGAATTACAACACAGCAGTGTAAAAGCCCTGGCTGTGATTTATCTGGAGCGGGATCATTTGGGGGCCAGAAAAGAAAAATGGTATTAGCATACACAAAACATATTAATGCATGCCTAATGAATATCCTACCAAGGATCATCAGTCACCATCATGTTAATGTTGCATGATGTTCAGTGGAAAAGAGAAACACTGAAGAGGAAGAGAAAAAACCAGCGCCACTGTTGGTCATTTATTAGAAAAAATGTCATTTTTATCTACAAATGCTAAAATAGAAATGGACACCATTAACTGTGGAATGGTGGTAATTTCTGGGTGGATAATTACTGGGTGAAAGCTTAGCTTTGTCTTTAGCAGACCTCAGTCTAACAGAATCATTGTCATGCTCTATTATCAGAATAACATGAGGGGCTTCACAGTCATGGCTAAAATGAAATTTAGGATCATATTTCTCAGTATTAAAATGTGAGAATTTGTGATAATTTCTTATCATTCTTTAGGTTGTAAATATTTGTATTACACTTCAACATTTTCAACAGATAAAACTTAAGCTTTTAAAACAGGAAAATAAAAAACAAAAAAATATTAAGACGATTTTCTTCAATGTGACATATATGTCATTTTATTATTTTAACACTTCGATAACTCAGCGTTTTGTAGCTCAGTAATCTCCCACTGTAAATCAAGGTAAATACTGTGTATTTATCATGAGACTTTTATATCAGTTATTTGTGCTGTAAGGATTATTTAAAATTGCGCTCACTGGCACTTTTTTCAAATCAGAATCAGAATATTTTATTAATCCCTTGCAGGAAATTGTTGCATTGCAGTGCTCCATTTCCAAGTACAGATAAATAAAGAGGAATAGAATAACATAACAATAAAATAAACATAAAATAAAATAGTGATATAACCCCATCTTAAAAATATTAAGAAATATACCCCTTCAAAATAGACACTATATACATTGTTAATATTTACAGACATTTAACTAAAATTGTGCAGATAAAATTATATACAGAATAGATATGATTTTAGTATATTGCACGTGTGATGAATTTGACACACTGACTCTTAGAGAATCTTGTCCACTTCATCCAAAGATTTTATGGGAGCACAAATTAAGCTTTTTTTTTTTTTTTTTTTTTTTTAGACAACAAAGATAACTGGAAAACTTCTAGAGAGAAATTTTGAGTGTGCCTGCTGCAGCTGTCAAATGCTGGGTATTTATTCGTGCCACGGATGCCACTCAAGGTAATGTTGAGGGTGCTAACACAAGTGGTATGTAGGAATAGTAGTAGCAGGTGGATCACAGAGGTTCATACACACACACACACAGTCATGTTGAGTCACTACAGAGGACATTACATGTACTGTCATTCACGTCCTGGAGACTTGTCTTAACCCTGGCAATTGTCGTTACAGGTATCATTTCATTTCAGCTAACCCCCACTCAAATGCATATATCACACATGCAAACGTACACTGGAGCCTCAGAGGAGACAGGTTGACAACCTGCTCCTACAAGTGATATGAGTTTGTGTACATACATCGACTCCAAACATCTGACAGTCAGACCAAAATATCAACGTTTTTTTTAAACGCACGCAGTCTGACAGCAGTGACTCTCCTACTGATAGCAGGGAAGCTAGTCTTACCACTAGCTCTCCTGTCTGTCTGTGTACATGTATGTTTGTGTGACTAAAAGTGACTCATAGCCATTACAACACAGCAAGATAAAATTTTTTGGTTATGTGACCTACCCCGTCAAAGACCTGTTGTCACCGTAAGTCGCTGTTACATCAGTCAGGAAGTTCATCCTGTGAGGCATCACTAGGAATCTAAGAATGAAATTTGACCATGAACTCATGTAGAGATGGTTCACTGGGGGCTTTCCATGGCTGAAAACTACATCTTAATTTAACCATTCTGGCAGGTTGGCATGTGAACAGTCTACCTCTCATCTTTCTGTTATTCATCATGGACTGCACTGCTCTTGAGAGCACAGATAGTGTCTTTCTGCAAGATCAAGCTGAGCTCTTGTTTCAGCTCTAGGATGAGAGACTGTTTGGCTTGTTGTCTTTATAAGCCCTTGAATGGCATTGTTTGTCTTTGCAAATAATATTTAATGAATGCAGTCACTTTTGAATGTGATGAATTATTCTGTTACTGTTGCTATAGTTCTGTATGGTTGAGTGGCAGAACGGTTGGTCAGTGGAAGTAAACAACTTGAAACACAGGCCCTAAAAGCCTCTCCCAGGGGATGCAGGGATGTGTAGGTCGGTGGCCGACTGTGTTAAATGCTTGTTTATGTTTACATTGTTTTGAGCTGGATTAAGAGATGTGGAATCTGCTGGACATATCAAAGGCACATTCAAAGTGTATGTTCCCCTCAGTAGTGTGCTCACATGACCCAAACTGAAATCTCATAAAGACAGTATTTAATTTTGTATTCACAGGGAACAGCACACAGACACAAAGTGACAACGGCACTCACTAATGGCAGGGACCTCCCCCAGCAGGACAGTGCAACCACCACACCACAAAAACTGCTCAGAAATGTCTCAAGGAACACGACAAAGAGCCCAAGTAGTTAACTGGGCCTCCAAACTCTCCAGATCACAATCTGATCCAACATCTGTGGGATGCACTGGAACAAGCCAGATCCATGGAGCCCCCACCCTGCATCCCACAGGACCCAAAGGATCCGCTGCCGATGTCTCAGTGCCAGACACTACAGGACAGCCCCTGTGTCCCTGTGTCCTGTGTCCATGACCTGATGGGTCAGAGCTGTTTTGGCAGCATGAGGGGGACCTACACGGTATTAGGGAGGTCCCACCGATGGTGGATCAAATTTTAATCTGGGGAGTTTGTAGGTCAGGTCAACACCTTGGGCTCTTTGTCATGTTCCTAGGGCCATTTGTGAGCAGGTTGGAGCATTGTACTGCTGGGAGAGGCCCCTGCCATTGGGGAGTGCTTTTGCCATGGAGGGTGTGTGCTTGGTCTGTAACAATATTTAGTTGGTGGTACGTGTCAGAGTATCAAGATAAATGCTAGAACCCAAGGTTTCTCAGGAGAATAGTGTAACAAAATAATCAACGATATTCTCTTCACCTGCTGGTCATGATGTTATGGCTGATCAGTGTATATTGATGTCAGGCAGTTCATATGGCCCTGTGTCAATGACTTTAGAGTAATTCAACATATAATGTTAGTTTATCCGTACTTCATATTTTACCTTTAAGCTTTGGATATAATTTCTTTGCTAAAATGTCTTGCTCCCCAAATGTGAGGACCATTGATAATTGTAAACTGAATTTCTCTGGGGTTTGGGTTGTTGCTCTCACAGAGCAAGATATATTTGAAGGCATCTGTGTCAGCTTTGGAAAATGTTCACAATTTTTATATTTTGTAAACTTACTATATAATAAAAAAAAATTAAATGATTAATCAATTATGTAAATACAAAATAATTGCAGCCCAACTTTTCCCTGTAGTTTTGAAAATGTGGTTTGTGGTACAGGGGAGTGTACACATAAATCTGTCTAATCAAATGTGATTCGTGGCAGCCAGCTAAACCCCTCTATTGTAGAAAACCTGACTTGGATGTCAGTTCTTGGGTCATAGTAGAGAGCAGAATGCTATCAGAGGTGTGTTTGGGTTTCAGGCTGCTATAACTTTTACATTTCCAAACACTGTGGTTCCTCCTGATTTAAATAATGATGCAAGATGCTTGCGTCTGGTCTTTTTATGATCATGGTAACTTTCCTGCAGTCTGTGTCACATCAAACCTTTAAGTCAAACAATATTTTGAACCAAGGATTTAATAACCAAAAAAAAAAAAAAAAAAAAGTTCTGAACAAGTGCAGAAACACTGATAACTTCTTACTCCATACTGCTGCACCTTTTTTGTCTTCTCCTTTGTTACTGCAGGTTTCACCTTCTTGCATGTCCAACAGTACCTACATAGAGTGTCCCACTGTGAGAGAAAAAACTGCTATAAAATGATTAAAGATTAGATCAAACTTGAGCTGGTGTCTTATTTCACTTATAGGAGCACATTTACTCTTACTCTAAACGTAAGCATATAAGCTTCTAAGATCTACTCTTTTTGGACTCATGTTTTAGCTGTGCTCCTAATGTCAGTGTGTAAATATCAAACCTATTGGATATGATCAGTACAGCACAGTGCAGTCCCCAAGGTTAGAACTGTTTCTGTGAATGCATCACTCTGAATGTATTGTTGTTACCATGGTGATAGTGACACAGCATTTCCTTTTTGTTTTAATTAGCTTTTTTTGACAGAAATACACCAATCAGCATCTTAAACTGAAGCAGCTGAACCAAACATCACTGCAAGCAGTGTGGTCGACCCAGAAGGAGATGGAAGTGAGTGTGTCACATCCGGCTCCACGCCCTGTTTCTTCTTCTCTTGTCATTCTATTTCCTGTTTTATTTGTTACTCACCTTTGTCCTTTAATTGCAGATTCACTTCCTGTCCTTGTGTGTTCCTGCACCTGTGATTGTCTGCCCCTCCCCAGTGTGTTGCACTGGTGTCTCAGTGTCTCCCCTCTCCTAGTGTATTTATTTATATAAGTATTGCAAACTCTTACTTCCAGTAAAGACAGTGATTTTTGAATCTGTTTTTGGAGATGTGCTTTTGCCCTGTGGTTTCTGTTCATGATAGACATGAGTTAAGCTAGGCCAGTTTGGACCTAATGCTGTTCGTCTACCCAGCCTACTCCTGGCTAATCTCTGGTCACAGAAAAAAAAAGAATGAAATCAGAGACTATTGTACCCAAACCTTTATAGAGAGCTGAACTGGCTCCATCATAACTTACAACATATGTGACATCATACATCAGGAAATGTGTTGATGATATGATACCCAACCAGGAAGCCTGGGTGAATGGAGAATGGCTCTATCCAGAGGGGGAAAAAAAACCTTCAGTCAGGTGATAAGGAAGTATACAACACTGCCAGAGCAAGACTAAAAGCTGGTATCAAGGAGAAGGCAAAGCAGAAACATCAGCAGAGACTGGAGAGAGATCTCAACACAGACAACACCAAGGATATGTGGCAGCTGATCCAGAATAAAACAGGCTAACAGAAGCAGGAACAACCCCACCATGTGTGAGGCAATGTTGCCAGATGGGCGTAATATATTCTCTGCTTACTTTGATCTGTCGATGATTTACACAGGGTCATCCACACCTTTTTTTTTTCCAGTGTAGATTTCTGTAATTCCCTCTACACAGGTATAACTCCTCCTTCATCTTCAATTGGTTCAAAATGCTGCTGCTAGGATTACCACTGGTTCATGGAGGCAAGATCATATAATTCTGGCCTCTCTGCAATGTTGTTGACTTTCAAGGCTTTACACAACCAGACCCCTTAGTACATCAAGGATCTACTAAACTCATATGAGCCTGGGTGCCATGTTAGATTGACTGATAGTGGCCCTGTGGTTGTGCTGTTACTGATTTTACTTTAAATTCAGCCCATAAACACAAACATAAAAGCTGCACTGATTGAAGAGAGACAAGGAAATGTTCCCTCTGCTCCATGCTCCAACTAGAGTAAAACAGATTTAGGGCATGTTCTCTGTGTCTAATGCATTAAAACTAAGTGATAAGAGCATGATTTTCTTGCATTCAAAAGTCAGAGTAGAGCTGTGGATGATATGTACAGGATGTATCTGTCTGTAAATGATAATGTAACTGTGTCTGTAAAATAAAGTTGTTCTGTGTGAAGGATTTTTTCAAGCTCTAGCACTGCATTAATTCACTGTAAAAGGCATGTAAGTATTAACTATGTATATATTGTTTATATTTACATTTTGAAGGTTATTATATCATTATAATGAAATGGAGCACAGTAGCATAATAATTTCCTGTGAGGGATAAATAAAGTATTTCTGATTCTGATATGCTTCATACTCACTCCAATAACTCAGATCATAACAACCTCCACAGCTTCACAGTGGGTTATTGGTTACTGTTTAGTCCAGGATGTGACTGATAGTGAACATCTGGAGACACTTGTTCTCTCTGTTGCTAGTGACCAAGGTCTTAGACTTAGACTTAGACAGACAGTCTTCTAGATAAGGATGTAGACAAAGACATAAACTTAGACAATACTGTCCAAATCCAGTTTCAGTCGAGGATGAGCCAAGAAGAGGAGAGGACAGGATACATGTGATAGTATCAGTAACAGATAGTAACATGTGACAATGGTTAGATTGAAGTGGCCAATAGGGTCTTCATGATGATAGAGTTAGAACAGATATTTGGGTTAGACATGGAAAAGTGTTGCAGCCATGTGGCAGCTGGGGTTGTAGACACCCTGTTAAACCCACCATCTTCAGAACTTTGGTGTAGCACTACTCTGTAGCACTTCTCTCCACTAACATACAGCTTGTGATAAATACTTGTACCTGAGACATCTATTTGACACTTAATGTTGCCATTTTGGCCAGGTCTCTCTCTCTAATGTATCTCAAGAGACTTGAATAAAAGTGCAATCAAAAGTAAAACAGATAAAATATTAAGGCTACTATTGGCTAGGCTACTGACTGGACCCAGATGCAGACACAGATTCAGTGGTGTGGAAAGTTAATATGAATTTATTGAGCTCAGAGGATTGATGAGGGAATGAGAGGGGCACTGGTGATCGTAGGGCGGACAGGCAGGCGGAGATGAGGGGAAATGACGGAGTCCAGCTGATGGTGGAGGAGGGTAAGTGGTTGCAGGTGATGTAGAGCATGGGTGGCAAAGGCTGGGCAACAGAGCTGCCACTGGAGTACAAGACAGAGAATACACAAGAGGAGAGTTACTTGAACTGGAGCCTGATGAGCTGAGAGCAGGTAAATGGTAAATGGACTGCACTTATACAACACTTTTCTAGTCATGTCAACCACTCAAAGCACTTCACACTACAGGTCGAGTTCACCAATTCACTCAGCATTTGTTCTACATATGCACGCAACTCTAACAAACACAAACACACATTCACACACCAATGCTACATCGAGGGCAATTTGGGCTTCAGTATCTTGCCCGAGGATACTTAGCAATGAGGATGATTGATTGTGGGCGACTACTTCCTGAGCCACAGCCGCCTGTGTGGAGTTGGCCAGGACCTAGGTGAGTGAAGCCACACCCACAACGCACACACATACATACACACAGACAGACAAAGGAGGAGGAGACACTAGAGGCATGGCCAAGCTGTGACAAATATGTTCTGAGCTGGGGCCTCATTTGTTGAATTGTGTTGGTTCAAAACTAATTAGCAAATCAGAACATGCTTCATGTCTGGATCTACTGCTAAACATCATCAGACACCCTCTCTGCAAAGCTGCATGTATAATCACACAACCTGTCATTTTGTGGCCACATTTCAGCACCACTTGTTTTAGCCTACAGTCAATTGGATGGAATCTTAATTAAGAGCAACATTCTGATCTAGATTTAAACATAAACACAAAGTAAACATTACTTAAATACATTATTAGTTGGCCCTAAAGACAATGAGAAATGACCCATAATATATGAAAACATTTGTACCTTAAGAGCACTCATATGAACACAGATAATATATGGCTGTAAGTCTGCAGTATCTGCAGCACATAACAGTGCAGGGCCATTAGATTGACAGCATGGAAGGACCTGTCATCCTAAAATGCTCTGCTGTGAGTGCTGCCTCTCAGACGTCCTCCTGACAGAGTGTCCATGCCAATGTCAAACTCATTAAGCAGACATGTTGATGGCCACCTCTGACTGAAACTGATACCTTTGTTGTGCAGACAGCCTCACATTCAGTCTCCCAGACAGACTGACTTCACCCCAAGGACAGCCAGTAAGTGGAGAGGGACAGCAGAGGCCTCTCTTTGTTTGAGCTTTCTCTCCTCTTTCACACCAAACTGTAATCTCATCTCTGCTGATAATAAAACATGCACACGCACACACACACACACACACACCAACATTAAACCTCCACCAACTGAACAAGGAAATGACCTGGTGACCTGATGAGATTGAGATGATCTTGAATTATTAATTTGTGTCTTTTCAGAGGCCAGAGACACAGGAACAAGCAGCAGGACGCTGATTGACACTGGTGTGTTTTCTGACTAATCAGACCTCTCACAACAGCACACTGTATAGATGATCTCACTGGGTCACTATAGCGTGTCTATCTGTCAGTATACTGACAAACAGATTTAACTGTGGTATTTTGGTGCCATGGCCACAGTGCAAGGTGCACAGATGGGCACAGACAGGTGAAAGGTTCATTGAAATCAGGCTGCGCAAAGTGAGTTGTTGTGGAAAAATGTTTTATATAACTTTGCACTGAGAATACTACGATATCAGCAAGAGCAAGCAAAGTACTCTAATCAAAAATATCAATAGCACATACACCTCCACACACATCAGACTGGTCTGTTATAACCCTGATTTCTGCTGTGAGTGTGGGAGACATCAGATTATCAGAGTTTATTAATCCTGTGCATCATAATTCAGTTCATATTTTATTCTTGAAATGCACTACAGGGCAAACACTGCTGTGTCAGATGTGATGTAACCATTTCCAATGTGTCGAATTATGACAAACAGCTTCAGACTGATGTGATTATATAAACAGCCTCATCAAGCTATGTTTTGATCATTCATGTTTATGATTAATGGACTAATTAACTGCTAAAAACCCACAACATCTGCCTCTGGCCGCAGATTTGTGGTGCTGTGTATTCACATTGTGCTGCTCTGGGCCATTCAGACAATTGCATGACTTCCTGAAGAAGTGTCTTTCCTTTTGCTGAGCTGTTGTCGTCATGCATCACTATGATTGACACAGCCATGTCAGACTGCTGGGGCCAGTGATTTATTGATTACCACACTTACATATCTCACCCAGCCCAGACATAAAAATAGCAGATGTGCTCGGAGACTCAGTCCATGCACCCAAGACCGTTGCACTTATCATTGCACTTGCACTAGTTTACATTTATGGTGCATTTACAATATATGAGCATCAAATAAGCATTATAAAACAGCCACTGTGACCTCTGGGCCCACTGTGTTCATATTTCAAGCCATGCTAGCAGCAGGATCGACCTGTCAGTTGGTCAATCCACCACCTCAGTCCAAACTGAAAAATCTCAACATCTATTGGATGGATTGCTATGAAGTTTGGTAATAATGACACATTCCTTTTATCTAGTGCCACCAACAGGTGAGCTTATACTTATCCAGTATTTTACCCCTCTGGATGGATTATCAAAAAACAGTGATGGGGAATAAAAATGGTGATGAGTTCTGTGTATCAATGTACATTCATCCATTATCTATACCACTTATCTGTTAAGGGTCACAGGGGTGCTGGAGCCTATCCCAGCTGACAATGGGTGAGAGGCGGGGTACAGATCACCAGTCCATCACAGGGCCAACACATATAGACAAACAACCATTCACACTCACATTCACACCTAATTTAGAGGCAATTTAGAGTCACCAATTAACCTGTGGGAGCACCTTGAACCCAGAACCTTCTTGTTGTGAGGTGACAGTGCTAACCACTGCATCACCATGCCCCACCAATGTACATACAGAAGTTCATTTAAATAGTGATGCAATCATGTAGTACAAAGTTGAAGACTATGAACCTTTACAGTGAACTGAACAAATTCCTTTAGTGATCGACTGACCTCACTGCCATCATCAGGTCCAGTACTTTTATTTATGACCAAATGCCTGCAAAACTAATGCCATTCCCATCAGCTTCAACTGTACTTTGTGCTCAGTGCTAATTTGCATGTCAGCAAATGTTATCATGCTAACAACCACCACCACTGCACCAAACAAAACTTTGTAATCCTCACTGTAAAGTAAACAAACCTTCCAGAGCCAGATAGCAGCTGAGCACAGACAACCTGAAGTTATTTATACTTACAGCCAAAATGGCACAGCAGTGATTCTGATATATAAGGGTCTGTCTAAAGTTTTGATACCAACTTCCTCTATATGCAAAGAATTACAGGTAAAATCTTTTGTAAATAAATGTCATATTTGTGCGCATATCTGATCTATCCAGTACTGTAAAACCAGCACAAACAAATACTCACTCAAATACTCTCACTTCAGGGACCCATGGTGGGCTAATATGTCAGACCTGGAAATGACATTCTGTCAGGAGCAATACTACTCCACTGAAAGTAAAGATAACAGGAGCAGCAAAGAGGAGAGCTCCTAACCTGCTAATCCTCTCTGCCCTCTGGGAATCTGCCACTCAACATCTGCTTCCAGCTATGGCCAGCAGCAAGAGCAGGTGGCTGCTTTATTTCTGTAATGTGAGCATCACACACTTTGCCAACAGCAGCTGGCTGTGCTGTGGCCATGTAGTCCTATGACCTGCAGCACTGACATTCATGCGCGCACGCACACACACACACACACACAAACTGGAATTGAACAGTTTGAACACACTCTATCCTGGGGTTAAGTGAGACCATAGAGATTGGTTGCACAAACAGTGAAAGTTTGCCAGATACAACATATACTGTTTGTTTTATGTGTACACAATTTTGCAGCTTTTCCTTTCTGCTTCCATCTCAAAAACACATACTCCTACTCTCTACAAAAGAGGAAACAGAGATGAAAATAAACTCCTAGAGAAAGCAGAACATTGTACCATAGCAATTTATTTCTCACTGGCTGAAGTAGATGTATATGTAGCAGCTTAAAAAAGAGAAGATAGGAATCACTGTGAGCCATAGCATCTCTCAACTTTGAACTTTCATCAATCAGAATCATTTGAAAGAAAACTTAAAGATAACAGTGCTTGGGCTCATTTTTACTGTGACAGGATGCATGCATGCTTTGCTGGTTCCTTTTCTCCCACAGTCAAACCACAAAGACTGTAGGAATTTTATGGACCTGTCTTATTCATTCATGTGTTTACTCATTCATCATGCAATATCTCTATCTGCAGTTAATTAGACTTGGATGAAACTTGGATGCATATAATTAATCTGTTCCAGCATTTTGTAAACCATCAAAACGATAATTGTGTAATCTTTGTAATTATCCATAAACTGATAAATCAGAGAAAAAATCTTATTTTCGCTGCCTGTCTGACTCCAGAGTGCAGCGTATGGATAAAAAGCAAGGAAATAAAAAAGATTGAGCCAACAAAAGATTTGGAAAAAAAAGAAGAAGAAGAAGAAAATGAGAGTTCATGTCAGACTAGCTCAGAGGCTTTTTGACTCATGACTTTCCTGGTTTCAGCACAGAAGCAGTGGAGAGGCATCAGGATGAGATGTGTTGAATCTAAATCAAAGACAGACAGGGGCTGGGAGGGGAGGGCAGGGTTACAGGTGTCCTGGAAGAGGGAACTTTCCCTTTGTCATATAGCACAAACCTTGACCACAGTTGACATTTAAGAGCAGCAGGGTGCAAACTCACACATCCCCCTGCTGTCATCTCCCTCCATCCACTGCTGGAGCTGCAAACCATTACACAGTTAGGGCTTTCACTTTCTCTGTGCCCTCTCCCTCTGTTTTCTGTCAGGGAATTTAGTGGCATATGACTTGGGAGCCTGGCTTGATCAGTGTTTTGTTACAGACAAAATGAAAAATAAAGCGCAATTACCAACAAAATAAAATACCAATACCAGAAAGTGAGATTACAGCAGGCCATTTCATCATGAGTTTGTGCAGGGCATGGAACAACAACCATGTTTTGGTAACTAGACGTGGGTGAGTTTGTGTCCTCTTGATCAAATTTAATTATGTTGATGTAGAAATCCTGTAATGTTGGTGGTCATGAACAAATAAATGCTGGTTACCACTAAATCTAAACGCCTAGGACCCATGTTCAATCGATAGACTGGCAGCCATGTTAGAATGATGGTTAGTATTGTCCTTTTAAAATCTGACGGTCCCTGGTTTGATTGATGCTGTTTTGCACTGCTGTTAATGTTCTACCTTTGCAGCAGCTACATAAGGCTCACTGTCTGATGTATTTTAACTCCTGCTTATCTGTTTGTAATAAATCTGGTAGATGTTGACGATATTCAACTGAACATAACTTTTACTTTTACATTGTACATACTAATACTTGCTTGTTAATACTTAACATGACATTGCCAGTCTTACTCTGCTGTATGTGCTGTTTCTTAGTTCTGTTGATAAGGTGCATATTCTAGTTACATTACTTAGATATCACAGCTTACTTGCACTGTACATTTTGTTTACTGTTTTTTTTTTTCCTTCTGGTGACAAATTGAAGAAAAAAACCAACATCAAGCATGTGTGTGTATGTTCATTATAAAGTTCATCATGAAATAAGAATAATAAGAAATAACCTGTAGAACACAGTTGTCAAACTCAATTCCTGGGCCACATCAGTGGTGTTGATGACCTCAAAGGGCCAGTTGTAACTGTAAGACTATCTCTCATATTACATAATTGCCTCTGCAATCACTTATTATTAGTTTTAATGATAACTTAATTATTAACTAGCTTTGAGCGGTAAGTTATCAGGGGTGTATGGCAGTTGCTTTTTTGCTTTTCTTCTCTTTCACCAGTCAAACCAAGCCAGTTCTCTCGCCACACATGGCAGGCTCATCATCAATAATAAGCCCCATCAATTTCTCCCAGGGTAATTTTATTTTACTTACAGACTTCTCCACCTCACTGAAGATGTCCCTTTCCTTTGTCGTCCCGTGCATGGCGGCCACATCTAAGAGTTCCTCACTGACAAACAAGTCTGCCTTCAGGCCTCTTAAAAAATGGCTAAATACGCTGTATCAGTATTGTTAATTGTTAGTATTGCTAATTAAAAAGCTGCTAGTTCCCTGACTCTGTCTGCCATAGTGTTTCTTGACAAGTGAATACTGTTAAAAGACTTTCTCTGCTCAGGTCACACCTGCTTTCATATACCGTCAGCATACCCTGCTTTTAACATGCACCTTCTGAAAACCTCTTTGAAGCTCAGGTGATTTCTTCAGCCACAATAAAGCTAGTTTTCACTGCTGCATCATTTTTTGCTGTAACTTTTGCTGACACATTCTGCTGAGACTGCAGGATGTTTTTTGATTTTTGAACCTTTGTTGCTTGTCTTTGTGGCTAAGGTTAGCATACTTAGCTCCATGCTTTGTGTTTAAATGCGGATGGAAATTGTACCCCTTGGGCACTGCCACTTCCTCGTAGCAAAGAATAAATACCGGCTTGTTTCCATTAAGCACAAACATGTATTCACTTTCCCATCTCTCATTAAATTACCTTCCCTCTGCATCAACTTTTTTTTCTGTTGGACATTTTGGGACTATTTACCTTTTTCCCAACCCCACTGACTAAAAAAACGCTGTAGGAAATGGCTGATATTGAGACGCTGCCATTCGTGCCTAGATGCTTTCATTGCACAGGTAACAAAATCAAGAGGCATTCATCGTACTTATGCAAAGCGGCACAGCATTGTATATTTATGATAATCACAGTCTTTGAAAGCTCTCGCGGGCCACAAAAAATGATGTGGCAGGCCAGATTTGGTCCAGGCCTTGAGTTTGACACGTCTACCGTAAAAGATGAAAATATATGAATCAAAATGCAAAACAAATATTAACACTCAAGGCTCACAGACACAAACTGTACGATAAACTGAAGCAGCCATAAAACTGTAACAGCTTCCCAAAGTCCCCTGCAACCCTGGTAGGGCAGCAGGAAATCAGGGGTAAGATCCTATGGATGGATGGATGAATGGATAGATAGATAGATAGATAGATAGATAGACATAAACCACAAATGAATAATCAGTCAGACTTGAGAAAATGCAGTAACATTGACCAGCTTTAAAACTGTACCTGTTGAGAGTACTGTGCTATGTGACTGTACGTAACTACCATCTTGAAACTATAAAGAAACTCCACCTTCGTTAAAGTATCAAACACTTACGCTAGCTGTTGTTCAAAAATCAGTCTGAGATTCTCTTTTAAAATACTGTTCTCAGTCATTAAATTATTTCAGTAATCTTTGCCATGTTTCTAAATGGATGATTTTAAACTGTATTTATTGATTTTGATTGTATTGTAGCAGCTGGATCTCCAAGTGTTTTTTAATCTCACAATGTGAGAACTGAGAACAGTGAGCTGGAAATGAATGCCTAATTAGTATCTGGAATCGCCTGTAAAGGAAAGAAAGCTTAAAGTATGTATTAATGTGTCTTTCAAACATAACTGAAGAATAAGGGGAGTATTTCTTAAAAATAAATAAACAGAACGGTTGTACTGTTGGACTTAAAATATGAAAACAACACAATTAGGAATTATAATATTACATGAGCCTGTTTCCAAATATATAGGCCTGCTTTTCTTCAGAGGAGTGTAAATTCAGGCTCTACCTAGCCTTGAGAATTTAAGGTATAACCCCAGGCACTTCTTTTCTTACATCCTCATTTAGCTTATGAAACAGAGGTAAAATGAGGCGCCATTCAGCCAGGAATTAGAAATCTTTTTTTCTGATGACATTAAATCTGACGTATTTTAGCTAAACACCTCACCTCAGTCCTAGCCCTGAGTTGGATCTTATTCAAATTATCCTCACATACATTAAGAGGCTTTTAACTTCCTTCCCATCTTTGTGGAAGGCCCTAAGCTCCAGGATTAGATGTGACTGCATGAGGTAATGGGTATGCACTAATGCAAATGATAGCCAGACCACGTCACGCAGCGTTACAGCCCAGGCAAATTCTTAATCAGCTCAAATGTCAGAGAGCTAACCTTTGGGTCCAAATAAGGGCATATCCAGGCATTAGGAGGCAGAGCACGATAGCACACTGATGAACCAGGAGGGGTGGCTCAGAGGAATCTGCAGCCAAACTTTTGCAACATGGAGTGTCAGAAAGTATCATCTGTCAAGACCAGTCTGACAAAGACATTTTATTTTCTATTTTTCAAAATTTAGTAACCTTAAGCATATCACTGACCCAGCCTTGTTGTCCATTAGAAGGTGAGCCTTATTTCATGTTAATGAGATAAAGATTTATGTCACTGTCAATTCTTTTCAAGAAACAGACTACAAAAACCAAGAATGGAATATATTATTATAAATGTCTTGATATCGCTATATTCTACAACTCATCTTATAACTATTTAAAAATAGAATTTGTCAAAGGTTCACAAAAAAAGTATTTTTGTGAACTAGACATGACTGGTTTGTTTTATTTTAATATAGTTTAATAATGTTGGGAAAAACTCAAGTAATAAGTTAAATCTCCGGGCAAGGTGATCTCAGGATACATTGTGGGTGGCTGAGATGGTGTTGTGACATTCTGTTTAGAGATGGACATGTTATATTTGTCACACTAAGGGGAGAGGATCATCGGAGAAATTCAAAGAATTTTCTCCAAAATAACATCCCGTGCATTTAGACCTTGGCAAACACCCTTGGGCAGACTGGTTCATCCTAAGGAGACTCCCAAGCACAAGTTGAGCAACCTTGTGTATGCTTATACAATGTGGTGGAGAAGTGCTTGATCTGTAAGCATAGGCTTAAACCAAACAATCCACTCCATAAGCGCGATGGCATAAATACAGGAGAGCCAGCTCATCAGGACAAAAGACTAGCCAGTCCATTTCACACCTGAAGGAGAAGGGACACTTTTGAGGTGACAGTGTCCACATTTTGGATAAAGAAGACAGATGGTTTGAGAGGAGAAGAGGCCATCTATGTCCACCTGAAACTCCATCTCTAAACAGAGGTGGTAGGCTACGCCACCATCTTTCAGCTACGATAATACAGTCCTGAGATCCTGCCCAGAGGATCAACCCCATTCACACCTTGAGGTATGTGGACCTTTTGGATGAGAGGTGAACGCCTCTATGAAACTAAAAGAAGTCCAGTTGCTTCAACCTTAGAATTTAAGACTATCATATAACAATGGGATATTTGAACTGCTTTCTAGAATGTACATCCCAGTTGCTGCTTCCACTGATACATCAGCTAATTTTGAATAAATTCTTGAATGTCCTGCTCATGCAATCTCCAATCCTAAATATAACTTAAACATTTCACTCTTTCTTTTGTACAATGTGCAACAAAACATTTGGAGAGTTTGTTTCAAGACTGCAGAAGTTCCCACATATGCTGCACTTGCATGTTGCTTATTTTCACTGTCTGCCCAGCTTATTTCAACCAGCTGAGTGCCAAATACTTTTCCTAGAGAGTGCACACTGTGGCTCCAGTAAGGCAACCACCATCCAAGAAAAACTTCCTGGATGAAAAGCAAGGCAGAAGGCTATGGATGAACTCCAGCATTGTGTGCTACACTGAGCTCTATTAAACTTCCTTCGATGACAAGTTACCATCACATGGTAAACTCCTTCCTGTAAAGCTGCATGCATGAAGCATCCAACAACAGCACCCATGTACAGCAAGACTCCCATGATTGACTGGCTAGTTACTTGAATGTAGATCACAAGCCCTACAAGCTGAGAAGAAACAGAAATAACCAAATTATATTTACAGGAGGCAAGCAAAATTCCACTATTATTGGAATAGTTCATCCAAAGCCTTGGGAGGCGTTACAGACCCTCTTGAAGGACAGACGGGGAGATCACAGAAACAGCTTGCAGAAGGCCTATTCAGAGCCTGATCAGAGCTAGCCCAGGTCAGTGCAAGGCCAACAACAGGACTTCCTGAAGAAGTATCTTTCCATTTGTTGAGTTGTGATTGGCTTAGCTATGTCAGGAACAATGAGACCAGTGAACTGGCTGAGAGTATATTATTAATCACATCTCGATCTATAAACACCTTCACCTGCATTTTGTAATTTGTGTTGACATCTGAACTAGAAATAGTAGGTTCACACCATATGTGTGGGACTGTCGGAGAAATTCAAAATTTTCTCCAAAAATAACATCCAGTGCATTTCAGACTGGCAGCACCCTTGGGCAGAACTGGTTCATCCCAAGGACAAGACTCCCAAGCACAAGTTAGGCAACCTTGTGTATACCATACAATGCAGGGAGAGTGCTTTGGATCTGTACCTAGGCGAAACCAAACAACCACTCCATAAGCGCATGGCACAACACAGGAGGAAGGCCAACTCATCAGGACAAGACTCAGCGGTCCATTTTACACCTGGAGGAGAAGGGACACTCTTTGAGGTGATGTCCACATTTGGATAAAGAAGACAGATGGTTTGAGAGAGAGGGTAAAAGAGGCCATCTATGTCCACCTCGTCCATCTCTAAACAGAGGTGGTAGCTTACGTCACCATCTTTCAGCTACTTACAATAGTCCTGAGATCCTTGCCCAGGAGGATCAACCCCCATTCACATAACATGTGACCTTTGGATGGAGGTGAAGCGTCTTCAAGGAAACCAAAAAGTCCAGTTGCCTTCAACCTTAGAATTTAGACTATCACATAACAACTGACATTGAACTGCTTTCAGAATGTACATCAGCTACTGCTTCACTGACACATCAGCTAATTTTGAATAAATTCTGAATGTCCCTGCTCATGCAATCTCAATCTAAATAATCTCAATATTTCCTCTTTCTTTGCTTCAATGCAAATGAAACTTATTTAGAGTTGTTTCAGAACTGTTGCAGAAGTTCCCACATATGTGCTGCCTTGTATGTTGCTTTGCTTTCTGTCTGCCCAGCTTATCTCAAACCAGTTGAGTGCCAACTTGTTTTCTAGAGTGCACACTGTGGCTTCCAGTAGTTGGCAATTTGTCCAAGAAAACTTCCTGGATGAAAAGCAAGGCAGAAGCTATGGACTCAGCACAATGTGTGCCACATGAGCTCTATTAAACTCTCCTTAGAAGCACAAGTTATCCCATGGTAAAACACTTCCCTGTAAAGCTGCATGCATGAGTATCCAACAAACAGCACCATACAGCAAGACTCCCCAAGTGATTGGACTGGCTAGTTACTTGAATGAATCAAGCCCTACAAGCTGAGAAAAACAGAAACAACCAAATTATATTTGTTGCAGGAGGCAAAGCAAATTCCACTATTGGCGGAACAGTCTATCCACAAAGCCTTGGGGCGTTACACAGCGGAGCCTCGACAGTTGTGAGCGGAGACTGGCACAGAAACAACACCGAAGGCCTATTCGAGAGCCTGATCAGAGCCAGCTCAGGTCATGCAAAGGAGCCAACAACAAGACTTCCTGAAGAGTATCTTTCCATTTGTTGAGTTGTGATTGGCTTAGCTATGTCGGAACAATGAGACCAGTGAACTGGTGAGGAAGTATATTTATTAATCACCACATCCTCTGATCTATGTTCACCTTCACCCGCCTTTTACTTTATTGCTGCTGCACGTCTCATGAACCAAGCCGCAGGTGCACCTGAAGACACAGTCTGTGCACAACTACCACTTTCATGACATTGCACCCACTGTGTGATTAAAATGATCCTTTGTCAACATAGATTTGGCTTCTTGTTAAAAAATTTACAACCATACCAAGATTACAGATGCATATTTTCTAAATGCAACATACTGTATATATGTATGTATATATGTATGCTGCTTGTGGAAGCCTGTGGTGTAAACGTTTTTTGGTTGTAGAGAAGCTGGGCTATTCTTGCCTCCACATATAAGTGCTGAAAAGCATCCCTCCCCCAACAGACTGTCTCTATCATTGCCATGCACACATACATACACACACTCTATGGCTCGCAGGAAGTTGACTCACAGGAAATTTGAGCCATGAGATAAGCGGCTGTAGATCCAGCTCATACTCAGATTCCAGCTGCAGATTAGAAGAGTTAAACCTCAGTGACGGCCAGACCACAGCTTCAGTCCGCAGCTTCTCTGATAACAGTGAGGAAGAGATGGGGTTACAGAGAGCTAAAGGGGTTAAAAGTGAATATAAACAGAGCAATGAGAGTGAGTATAATAGATCTTGTTGGATGAGACAGACCACAGTTGCATAAAGGGATGCATAAAAAACACCAGGATGAAGGGAACGCAAATATGGGTGCTCATAGAATGAATACAGCAGGTGGGGAGACTCTTGTGTTTTTCATCAAATTCATTTTGGAGAAGAGAAGAGTGTCTGGAAACTGTGAGGAATGATTACAACAGATGGGTATAATTACTTTATCCTCTCCCCCAAATACATACATTTGACTAACCGGGGGGGTTGCATGTCAACAGGGGGAAACAACATATCCTGACAAACTCAAGATGCTGCTGTTGTGCAGGTTTATATAAAAACAATGAGTGTGGATGTACTGACACGTGTCATATTGTGTATTGTTGTTTGGTCATTTAATTGATTAGTTGATCAACATATGTTGCAAACAAGTAGATAATTAATAGAATTTATTTGACAGTGTTGATAGTGTGGAGACCGACAGCAAACAAGGTAAGAGAGTGGTATGACCCACAACAAGGTACACAACCACAAGGTACTCAGTGGACATTGTTATGTGAAATACAGGGTGACCCAGTGAAAACAATTTGATTGACACATTTTTCAGGCAAAAATGCTAAATATGCTCTGGTCCCTTCTTTTAATGTTCATATTCAATATGAATATGAACTCATGTTCATATTCACTATTCATGTTCAGTGATGAAAATTATTATTGAAATATTTAACTGAAGTCTACATCAATCCCAACAATAGAAGTGTTTATGTGGAGAGTTCATCGGCTTATTAGGACTGTACTGAAGAGCAACGCACACAAGGACGCATAAAACTAGCTTGTCAGTGAAGTGGAATGTGGCGTTACTTTACTCAGAATTTAAAATGTAAGATCTGAAAGTAAAAGACAAAATCAAACAAAAATAGTAAAGTTACTTCTCTTCTGGAACCTGCCGACCCACCTGAGAGAATCTCATTAGTATGGGCTTCACTTTAGAGTGTTAGTGCCCCAAGCTGCTCTAAATGCTGTTTCAGAGGATTTTCCACACTGACAAGAACAATGTTCTGAGGAGTCTATCAGCAAACTATTCTGCCCACTGGCTCACACTGTATCTCAGTGTTAAGAAATTCAGACTGTCTGCCTGAACGTCTTAATAGTGTGAGGAGCTGAGTGGAGGGGTAGACAAGGTTATAGAGGATCCGCTCTTTATTTATCCACCTGAGCTCTGTCGAGGCCCCCTCCCAGGCTCCTTTGCACCTCCAAGAATAGACCGGCCTGGGTGAGCTGGCAGGCCTGATTACACCCCGCACATTTATCAGTTTCCAAGGCTATCATTATCCCCCCAGGGGAAGTTGTGAATCCGCTACATCCGTTGACAGGTGCGGGAAACTTCTGAGATTATTTCTAATGATGGCTCCACCTCAGAATCCACTGTCAATGGCAGCTGTCTTCCAGAATGTGTTATGGTAATTAATACCAATTTTTTTAAAATTCAGGGAAAATGTGTAATCAATAACATTAATGACTTGGGCCATTTCTTTCTTCTTTTTTTATTATTCTCAGATTATCTTTATCCTTAAAAGAGGTGTGTTACAGCAAGTTCATCATTGGTCTAGATTTCATTGTCAAGTTCTCAAGCTCTGATAGCAGGGCAGTATAACTACACTCATTGAGCTCTTTATTAGGGACACCTGTACACCTGCTTACTAATATAGTTATCAAATCAGCCAATCCTGTGTGTAGCAACACTAGGCCTGTTGTTGTTGTTTTTCACATCTTGTGGAATCCATTTCACAAACAATTGAGGCTGCTTTGAGAGCAAAGGTAGGCCGTATTGTGTTCCTAATAAAGTGCTCTGAATACTGTGACTGTATATGGTAACAAAGAGACGTGTGGACTCGAGTTGCATGACATGGAGTTGATGCAATTTTCTCTTAATCAACAAAAGCTCATCAATTCCACAAGCCCAAGCCAAAAAATACCCTAATGTGTTGTCAGTGCATTTTTTAAAATTAAGACTTTTTTTGTATTTATTAAGACTACAGATGTAAATGACCCCAGCTGCAGTTCAGCTCAAAGAAATTTGTTTTTTGCAGATGAACTTTAACTTTTATATTCCCTTGACTAGATTACTACTGTAAAAATATATTATCATGGACTCAATACTAATAAGTCTGACTGCTTAGAAACATTAAAAGTCTCATTAAAAAAAAAACTTCACTCCAGTAACTTGTAAACCATCCAAAGTAATGTATTGTATATATATATATATGTATTATATAATACTTCTTTCTCTCCTTCTCCATCCATCTCACTCCCTCACTGTTCCAGCCTGGCAAGTCTCACGATCTGTGTTCCTCTGCTACAGTGATCAGTCTGCTGTGATAAATTAAGTGCACCTGCAATTTGAATAAGCTTCCATTACCCTCTTCTGTATTTTGTGGGGGAACAACTTAAACTACATGTTGCATGAGACCAAGCAGTGCTACCTTTCTTGATTTTCTTGATAGATTCTTAAAATGGGTTTACAGTCTGCAGTTATGGTAGTGACTTTTATGACGCTATGTACAAATATGAACAAATTTAAAGATCCAGTTTTTAATAATGGCACTAGATGAAAAAAAAAAAACGAAGTAAAATGAAATGATAATAATAAAAAAACATCTAAATCAAAAACACATCTGGTAGTATTTAGTAACTACAGTGAGATTAATACTACTATAGTTTAAATTACTTCTACAATAACCAGTGAAAGTTCTTAAAATTGTCTTCATACCACTTGACTATATGCAACTTTATCTTATTTGTCATATGCATAACATAGATTCTATTGTAGCAACTCAACTGTGATTTTTTATTTTATTTTATTTTAATGCGGTATTCAAAAGGCCACTGTCAGATGACACCAGTGTAGGCAGAATATTAATAACACATGTACCTGAGAAACCGGTCCGTGTACATAATGGCCAATTGATTTTCGATTTGGAGTGGGAAAACAGAAAACATGATAAGCCTTTTTCTGTTTCTCGTTTTGGAATAAGAAACTGGAAATGAAAAACAAGCCATTTTCCGATTTTCATTTTGGAACCATGAAATCAGAAAGCAAAGAATGACTAGAATTAAAAAAATTTTTGTTTTATATTAACACAGAGAAAATGAGAAATCAGTTACGGGCTTAAAAACCATCTGTTTTGTTGTGCGTTAAATTATTTTTATTTTGTCCGCAAAGTCATCCAATGAACGTTGGCACAGTATCCCTGTAAGCACGAAACACAAAGATGTGGGCTCATAGCAGATGTGGGCTCATAGCAGGGTGTTTCTTGCTCATCTATTTTCACTTTAACTGGGCGAAGATAGCTAGCTGCACACTTTTATCTCGAGGATATAGACCTGGCTGCTCTGACAGTCCTCACATTATTTCATAAATGTCTTTTTTGGACAGTTGAACACTGGAAAAATGTAGTTCCAACATCTTGAGGAATCCAAGCCATGAAGAACTGAGTCTATTTTAAGAGCAAAGGGAGGTCCTACCCAATATTCATATGGTGTTGTACTTTGCTACATTTTAAAACCGACAAAACTTATTCTCTGTCTTAAATCTAGTTTCAGAGTTGGTCACAAATGTGTCCTGGACAAATAAACCCCAAAGAAAAGCAATGTTTCCCTACATTTTAACATTCAACACTGAAAAATTCTGTGAACAATGGAGAGGACATTATAAATAACCATTTGAACTGACACATCATTAAAAATCTCATTATAGAAACTTTTTTTCAAGGACATCTTCTCCCGTTAGGCTCACAGGTGTAAGGTGGGCTACCAGTGACTCATGAGATCCTCGTCATCAGTGGGCTTATATCCACTCTGAAATCTTTCAAGGTTATAAATACTCATCTCAGACAGACATGCCTGGGAGGGGAGGGCTGCAGAAGCTCTACAGATGTCAGTCAGACTGCAGTGGAGAAACTACCTAGTGTGTGTGTTTGGGATGTGGGATACAGCAACAGTGTCTAAAGGTTCTTTCACACTCAGTCTGTTTGGTTCAGTTCGTTATTTTTCTTTGAAATTATTATTATTGTATACATGTAATTGGATGCAATGAAGAAACCATCCTCCAGCTGGCCAGGAGTCAAACTAGGGACTCACTGCTCAGGGCATTTGTGCCTATGTGGTATGTGCCCTAACCATTCAGCTATCTACACTCAACCCATAATGATAAAATGAAAACATGTTTTTTTTTAATTCTGTGCAAATTTATTAAAGATCCATGCTGACATACCATTTATAAAAGTATTCTGATCCTTAATTCATACTTTGTAGGAGCCCCTTTGGCAACAATTACAGCTTTGAGTCTTGTGTTAGTCTCTACAAGCTTTACACACCTGGATTTTGACAGTTTATCCCTGTCTTCTTGGCAGATCCTCTCAAGCTTCATCAGATTTAATGGTGTGTGTTTGTGAACTGCCATCTTCACAAATCTCTCCACAAATGGGGTTTAAGTCTGGGCTTTGGCTGCTCAGACACCACTCAAACATTATCTTGGCTTGGCTTGGTATGCTTTGGGTCATTGTTGTGCTGAAAGATGAACCATCACCCCAGTCTCAGGTCATGTGGCCCCTCTGTATTTGGCTGCATTTATCCTTTCCTCAATTCTGACCAGTCTCCCTATCCTAGCCATGGAGAAGCCCCACATAGCACAGTGCTGCCACTGCCATGTCTCACTGTAGGGATGGTATTACCCAAGTGATGAGCAATGGCTGGTGTTCATCAGACATAGTGGTTTAATTTTTGCCCAAAGGGCTCAGTATTTTTCTCATCAGGCCGGGTAATCTTTTTTTCTCATTCTCTCAGAATCCTTGCCATTTGACAACGTCCAAATGGGTTATCATTTGCCTTTTTCTCCAACTGGTCTTTATGATAGCCACTTTACCTGATTGATATATCTGAAAGGTCTGATTGATGGAGTGCTGCTGAAATGGCCTTTGTTCTGGCAAGGCCCTTCTTGCTCTGTTATTTAGTTTGGCTGGACAGCCAAATCTAGAAAGAGTCCTGGTGGTTCCAAACCTCTAACATTTTCCAATTATTGGGGCCAATGTGTCCATGGGAACACTCAGGATCTACAGAGAGTTCCTTGGACTTCATAGCTTGGTTTTTGTCTTGGCCTTCAGTGTGTGTCTTTCTAAACCATGTCCATTTCAATTTGCAACACATGCACTCCAATTAAGTTCTAGCCATCTCAAGGATAATTAAAGCAAACAGGATACACATGACTGCAATCTTGAGTGCCACGGCAAAGGGTTGGAATAATTAATAAGAGAGTCACTGAGAGATTTCAGAATAGATTTTTTTAAAATAAATTTGTAAAATCTGCAACACAATGCAGTTTGAAGGACATAAATTGGTCTGAGTACTTCTTGAGCCCACTGTATATGTGGCAGCACGCACTGTGTCCCCTGATCTGTTGGTTGCCATGGCAGTGCAGGCAGATGTAATACCGTTTATGCCAGGATCTTCTGTAGACCAACTAACTCACCACTGAAACCACAAGGAATCATCACTCTCTGGTGGGACTTGTGGTGGTTGGTTGTGTGTTTATCCATAAAGGTGCACAGATCCTGTGGTTGTTTCCAAATACTTTTTTCTGCTGGTGGGGAGTTCATTACTGTTAATGTTAATTAGCAGTGAGATCTGTACAGCAGCATCAACAATCTACAAAAAACATAACCTGACAGATTTTTCATTATTGCTGGCAATTTCAGTCATACAAATTTGAATATTTTTGCAGAAATGTCAAGTTTGCTACAAGAGGAGAAAATACACTGGACATTGTTTACTGCAGTCACGCCAGTGATCTAGTCGATGATGGGTTGGTTAGTGTGATTACCAGTTTTAATCAGTAGCTGATTAAAACTGGTACAGGTAAAGATACAGATGGCTATTCTTAGGACCAGCTCTTTTGCAAGAATCCATGGATAGACTTTGCTGCCCCACAGACCAGGCCTTAATGACTTTAGAGTCCCACTGACCTTTCATGCAGCACCACCATTTAGCTAAAATGTACTTTTGAACAATGATTTGGTTTATGACAAAGTATCTTGAATACAAAGAACCCCATTCTTTTAATTTTTCAAGCAGTTTGCAGTGGATATTTGTCTCCAGAGGATGAACTTCAATGTTCAGGTGGCCTATCTCTCATCTTTAATGCCACCATCAGAAACACGCAAGTTACCCCACAATTCAATAGGTAGACTGCCATTAAATTTACTGAGGTCACTTGCTTGGAGAATGAGAATGGACCCTAGGGATTTTAATCAGGACCATTCTGGTAAAACTCTAATAGCAAAGTGATCAGGATATTATTCATTCTATCCAGAACTTTGGTATGGTGGGGTGTACTGATCACCACAGCCTCTAGGATATGTTTTCATACATTTTGTATGTCACTTTGATAAACTGACTTTAGAATGGGGTTTCCTTCAGCTGTATCCTTGGGAGAACTGTAGTTCAAAGGGAATAGAGGAGTTGTATGGATGAGACTTGTAGGAGAGAATCCACATCTCTGCAATCTGAATTCACATGTTAGTTTCTGTGCCTTGCAGACACATCGTTGCAGCTTGCACTGCCACATACAGCACATGCATTTATAAATCTCTGCTTATAGCCCCTGCTGTTGCTTTGTGAATATTGAAAATCCCTTTGAAGCACAGCCTATACTTTTCAAACAAGTTCCAAGATTTATTACTTGTGCTTTAGAGATCTGTGTTATACATGTTTGAAGAATTCTAAGCTTTAAGCTTGACAGAAAAATATAAAAAGTATATTATATACTGACTGATAAACTTTATTTGTAAAGCACCTTTCTACAGGTTGGTGCAGTTCAAAGTGCTCCACAGATGACTGATAAGTCAACACAACAGATTAGAAAGACATAACAAATAAAAATGCTGGACAATAAAATTACAGTAAAGTACACTTAAAAGCTATTATGACAATAATAATGAAATGGTTAGAAAAAAACTGGTTGATATAAATAAAAAAATAAATAAAAATAAAAAGAATAAGTTTTACAACATAGATGCAATAAATTAAAGTGATATCTTTACCCCATACTTACTGAAAAGCCAGACTGAAGAGGTAGGTTTTAAGTTTGTGTTTTGAGATTTCAACACTGTCAGGTCCTCAGACAGACTGTTCCAGGGGTATGGAGCATAGGAACTAAAGGCTGCCTCACCATAGGTTTTAGTCCTGCACTTTGGAACTACTAACAAACTTGTGCATGAGGACCTAAGGGGCCAAACTGGTTTATACACTGTAAAGGCCAATACTTCTGCATTGAATTAACAATGCAGGTACCGGTACAGCAGCCTTGTAACACCTAAGCCTAAACTGTAGTCTGATGTGGCAACGCAGACTGTAACAGCTTAGTCCATTACCATATTGCACTGTTACAATATGGTCGCACCCTCCCATCTGCCTCAATCAGTTCAGTGGTTGTACACACCATCTCCTTTAATGTCTTCTCTCTTTCTTTTCTGCATTGCAGTAAGTCTGTAAAAATAACAATTGTTCAACATTTATTAGCTCCAACATGAAGTACATTTAGAGACTCAACACAGTGGCATAAAAACTGCAGTGTGACACAGACACACCAGCACACAAGTATAAATACTCACCACAGCACTTAGTGCTCTAAATCAATCTTATGCAGAAGTATAAACCAAGCTTACGCATGTGAGACATACTGTATATGCTGGTGCCGGACCTTGAAGTGGTTTAATAACAAGTAAAATAATCTTGAAACAATAAGGAAATTTAGAGCTAACCAATGTAAGGGCTTTAAAACAGGTCTAATCTGTGTCAGAATCCTGTCTCTGAGCTCTGTAGACAGTTCCTTTTCTCTCATGGCTTGGTTTTTGCTCTGATATGCATTGTCAGCTGTGAGGCCAAAGACAGATGTGTGCCTTTCAAAATCATGTCCCATCAATTGAAGTTACCACAGGTGGACTCCAGTTTTTTTTTTTTGTCATTAGGGTGTATTGAGAACAGATCAATGAGGGGGGGAAATAGAATTTTATTATCATATTTTAGCATAAGGTTGCAACATAACAAAATGTGAAAAAAATGTAAATGACACCTGAGCTACCTTTACCTTTGCATCTGGTAATGATTACCATAACATATGGTTTAAACCAGTGCTGGGAAGATTATTTTGTCAAATTAATTGACAAAATAATCTTCCCAGTGTCCTAGCAGTGTCCAGTTATATTGATTGTTTCATCTTGTTAGTTTTTATTTTTTTAAATATTTTTAAAGTCATGTTACAAATTCTTCATAGGGCTGGAATGAAGTGACCTTATTTGAAAGATATTAAAGATCTGATTGAGATCGGATGTAGAAATAAAAATGAAGGATTACACATCTTGGGGCAGTTTAAGGGCACGCATCAGGACAAAATTCAGCCTTTGTTTTGCTTCTGAATTTGGTCCAGGCTGAGATCAGTGATCATCTTCCAAAGTAAGATCATTGACATTGATGCATTAGTATCTGTCAGTGGGAGTGTAAACTAGGCCAAGGTTAGCGGAGTCTGACCAAACAATGAGAGAAAAGCTGCAGATAGAAAGAGATATGCTGGTTTAGAGTCATGTGGTGTAACTATTTTACACATTTTGGTGGTCTCTCTCTCTGTTTTGTGTTTTTATATAATCCACACAATGACGCTTTTTAAGGATCACAGTTGGCACAGAACGAATATGAAAATGAACACTGAGAGTCTGTATTTCATATTCAACTGATATCAAAAGAAGGAGATTATAGGACTGAGGGCTTTTGTGAGTGTGTGAAAGCTTGGATTACTCCACTTTAACAGTTGGGCTACAGGAAGTGATCAAATATAATCCAGACAATATAGACTTTATACATGTAAAGAACTTCATGTACCTTGATGTTAACACTTTTGTAACTGTAAAACATTAGAGACAAAGAAATGATTAAATCCAGGTAGCTGAAAAAGACACATTTCTCTGCCTCACACAGCTATCATTACATCATAACATTTCCACGGATCCCCACTTCCTTATCTGCGCAGTATCTATTTTAAGGAGCATAATGCCATGCTTTGGGCTGTCACAAAACCATTTCAGCAGTGTACTGCTTTCAGCGATGCCGCTGTGCTTTCTTGGTTGAGGTGTGAAACCGATTCCCCCATGCTCTGCAAAGCTCCTCCATCTGGATTCCTGCTTAAGATGCCGTGCTAATCGAGCTGCATCAGACTGCATGGATAAACTGCCACTTATATAGAAACATGTGTCACACTGTACATTATACTTAAAAAAGGTCAACACAAAACAAGGATTAAGGACACAATATTCTTTATTTTCGGATTCATTGCAGCTGTTTTTCTAAATGCAAAAATAAACAAAAGATGCAAATCTCGAGGCCAAGAGCTGTCAAGTGTATCATAGCCTAAATACAGTTTGAAGAAATATGTAAATGTTACACATGGTTTGTTTCTGATAAGAGACGGAGTATGTAAATCCCATTCATCAGAAGTTATTTTTCGTTTGTAAGTAACAGAGATTTTCATAAATGAGGATAAAACTGAAACAGTGCAAACAAGACAGTCAAAGACTGAGTCCTGTCACTGAGGGTGTTTTCAGTCCAGATATCTGAGTTCCAGCGTAGTTTGTTAAGAACTATGTCTACTATTAGATGGTTCCGCACATCACAGTTTACATGTAGTGGCAACATTCGGTGCCAGTGCAGGGAGTTGTGTACCATTACTGTAGTGAGGTGGACTGCAAAGGTGTGTGACTTTCACCTTTTTATTTACTATAACATTTTTTTTTTCTTTTCAGGATTGTTGAATAAGACCCCATTTTCTTTTTCCTTCTTTCTGTGTTTTTTCTGTGAAAAATAAAAGTGGGTATTCAAATAATGGCCAGATGCCCAGCACAAACAAATAAAGGCTGCTTGCTAATTAAGTCTGCCTGGGGAAACATTGAGGTAGAACTATCTTTACTATAGTGTACTGTGTATTTCCACAGCAACAATTCCATTTTGGCTCTTCGTGACTACAGTTAAGCTGCTAACATTACATTTAAACACTACCTGCAGATGTGTCACATTAAAAACGTACAAACAGAGGGATAATGGTCTTTTGACTGCTTTTAAACAAGGCTGAGGCTCATTGATGGTAGCTTAACTGTAAACAAACAAACAATCCAGCTGTCTACAAACGTAGCATAAATGCTTGCGTTGTACTAGTGCTACACATGCATAACAACGACACAAAGCATATTTGTGCACTTCAAATCTACTTTCTTCCATTTTACTCATAGAGCTGCAGTGATTGTGTATTGGGGTTCTGTCACTAAAAACCATCCACTGATAAAATGGCAATGATGGAATTTGTCCCACTCTATCTAAATAAAAGAAAACTAACAGGAGAGTGAAAGAGATGTCAGTCAAGCACAGTCTGTACCTGCCACAAACAAGAGAAAAAGTCTAATCAGGTATTTTAAGTGGATACACCTATGGGAGTATAGAGCCTTTAAAAAATAGTCCACTAGTTGTCAGTTCTGAGTCAAAAAAAATCCTGTATATTCTGGCACATGTCAGTGTGCTACAGAACAGAGAAGGAAAGGTGACAAGAGATGGCCTAGGAGGAGAAGGTCAGAGGAACAAAAGTTTAAAAAGAAGGGTTATGATCCAGACCTGGGACCTGGCTTTCCATCGGTGGAGGGACCTCCAGGAGTTGCACACAACGTCTCGATCATCTCTACTGTCCCTGTCAAGCACAGACTCAGTCGTTGACTGTAATATGGACCTTAGTTTATGTAGTGAACAGGTGAAATAATTCAGGCAAGCAAGGCAACTTGCTTGGTATCTACTGTCCTCCAAAACCTTTCATAATGCTCATTGTACAACATGCGATGTGATGGTATGGAGAGAATAACAAATGTAAAAAATAAGTAAACAAATAAACAGGTATAAATGCAACTGGAGGACCTGTTCATTATCTTGTTAACATATGCAGATTAGGTATTAATACCAGGCTAGAATAAGGTTTCTCTCTAAAGTCATTTTGAGAGATGCCACTCAGGGTACCCAAAAGAAAAGCTGTGGTTCTGTTGTGGTTTTGTCGCGTCCTGTTAACTTGAATAAACAGCTCTCATGTCTTTGTGTGTGTGTGTATGTGTGGAAACTACAGTATATCACACAATCTCATCTCCCCAATGCAAAATCAATACCATGCAATCCACTCCCTATCTACTTTCCAAATGGCTTTCTGTGAACAAAGAAAACAGGAATTACACTTAAGTGAAGTGCCTGCTGTAGGATTTAGGAGAGGAAGTTTTCATTTATTTAATGTTCTTTATCCATAGTCCACTTTCTACAAAAGGTATACCAATATATTTTGCAGAGTGGGTATTTGTTTAAAACAGTTTACAGATCATACACTTATTTGGATTGTAAGGAGGGAACTTTAGAATTACTGATAATGTTTTCCTTTGTAATTCATAAGGTTGAAGGTAAAAGTCATTTCTGCTTTATTCCCAGTGCACCCATCTTGGGATTGCTAACGCTTTCCATCCTCTTGGGACCTGGACTATCTGTACCAAATTTCATGGCAGTCTATTCAGTGGTAGTTCAGTAGTTTTCTGGCAGTTGTAGCTTTACCTTACAGGCTCATTAAAGCATTTAAAGACTCCCCCATTAGGGCATCTCTGTCAGGGAAAATATCAAATAAAACCACACTGTCGTGGGTGGAAGTCACTGTCATTTGTCCTTCCATCTCATCTAGCAGTTCTTTCATCACACATTGGAGGGAAACATGAGAGACCACTGATAATGAACAGTAATATGGCATATACAGTGGCTTCAGAAAGTATTCAGACCCCATAACGTTTTATTTATTTATTTTGTTTCTGATGTAATTGGAAATAGATTGCATTTTTCTTTTTGCCCATCAGTCTACACAGAAAAACCCTTAATGACAAAATGATAACATTTTTAGAAAGTTGCAAATTTATTAAAAATCAAAAGCTGAAGCCTGATTCACAAAAGTATTTTGACCCTTACTGCAGTACTACTTTGGCAGCAAGTACAGCTTCAAGAGCAAGGCTCTACAAGCTTTGCACAGCTTAGAGTTGGCAGTTTGTCCAATTCATCTCCATGTCTGTGACCTATACACTCATCGGCTACTTTATTAGGTACACCTGTTTAACTGCTTGTTAAATCAAATATCTAATCATCAAAAATATTCTCTGTAAACAGGTGCTACATTGTTTTGGCATGCCGGTAAGGTAAGCTGCATTAATGATAGCTCATATTACCATAAAGATTTTGGTTGTAAATGACCTCATTCAGTCTATATTTTCATTTAGATGTTAAGCTACATTTTATTATCTGTTTTGAACTACTTTTTACAATTAATTTTTACAATTTTACAATTAATACACACACACACACACACACACACACACACACACACACATATATATATATATATATATATATACATATATATATTTCCGTGACTGTTTTTTATGCTGATGACTTATGTTTGGCTGTGCTGTGTTTACTACTGTCAGAGTAATCTTAATGCTGAGATTTACCAAAGGATCTGTGTGAAATAATAAAGTGCCAAAGGTCTCAGCCACCACCCAGAACCCTGTGTCCCCTGCTTCCCTCTCTCTGCATGACGCCCCACTACACACAGATCAAAGACAACGCAGGGTGCTGGTGGGTGAAGAAAGGCTCCAGGAAGTAACGGACGTGCCAAGGAAGATATTATTATGATGTGTTATGTGTTATTATTTTTTTTAAGTTAGGAGGAAGTTAGGAAAAAATTATGATCAATGCAGACCTTGCACAAAAAGTGAAACAAAATGCCTCTTGTGTCCTCTGTGTGTGTGTGTGAGAGAGAGAGAGAGAGAGAGAGAGACTGTGGTTCTGGCCATGGTGGCATGTAAGCTGAAAATGAGCAGTATGGTGTGAAGTGGATAGTGCATTGTTGTAATCAGCCAGCTCCAGAGTAAAGCTATTGTTTCATATGCATATATGGCGGTACAGTTACACGTAGGTATAGTTATGAGTAATTAACCTTCTAAAATCTGCAAAAACATAAAACAGTGTAACTGCTCTCTGCACCATTCCTCACATAGAGTTTATAAACTACAGTGTGGCTGAGGTGGGACCGATCCCAAACTAGAGAGTCAATGACAAAACTTGAAATGTTAATTGTATACAAAACACAGTACATTTTTAATATCAACAACTAGGAACTATATCAAGGAAATGGAAAATAACAACTTTGTGGTGCACACTACTCAGTGGAAACAAGGTAAAGTTGGGTAACATCTAGATAATAACAACAAATTCAGATAATATAAAATCATTTTCTCAATACTAATGTGGTAAAATCAACATTCTTGCGACTAGATGTAAATTATACATCATATAAAGATAGGGTAGTGTTTTCATGATAGAGTATACCAGCGGGGTTCCAGTGAAATGATGCTAATATTATTGAGGTTATAATAACTGTAAGAACCATCTACAAAATGCAAAGGTTCCAAGCTTAATGCTGTTTGACATGATGTTTTTGTCAATCACTTGAATAGTGATCATTTACATTTATTAGTGACCACCTGCCACATTATCATAAACTGACTTTGTGTTGTGGGTTTCACTCCAAGCAGTTCTGATTTACATGGTGTTGCTTCTTTTTGTCTGAGAATGTATATCTTTTTCAAAACTTGTCTCCCTTTATCTCATTCTGTCTGTTTTTTGCTTCTACATATATCCTTATTAGCCAACATTTCCCAAGTACAAGCGAGTGTTTCCTTGACCTTAGAGCACTAACACTCAGCATGAGTGGATATGATTAACTGTGATTGCCATAGCTTCCATCTCACCGCCCTCAAAGCTTGTCCAAAGTAGAATCTATTAACCTTAACATGGAGCAATGTGTGAGTCAGTGCACTTTAATGTAAGCTCTTAGCTCTGGTCCCAAAAAAATGCACAGCGGTCACTGGAAGCGGAGGAGAAAATACCAGTGGTACATGTAAGCCAAGACAAGCCAACTCAGTGGGCTACATTCTAATAACCCACCTCTGACTGAGAGATGAGTGGGTGCAAGGGGGAGCCAGACAGCCTCTTAATCCCAGCTTGGCTCTTTTGATTCTGTCAGGCACTGTTTCCTGCAGTTTCTGATAGCCTGACAAGTTGTATAAATCAAATGAGCTGGGTTCAGCATCACTGTGTGAACAGTGTGTTTATAGAAACAGTATATCCATGTGAAATTGTAGCTGGCAAAATGGTGTGTCTTTTTGTCATTTTGTAGCTTGCCCAACCCACAAAGGAATTCATTTATTTCCCTTCTTAAACACTTGGCCTCTCAGTGACTATTATTTTACAGCTTGTTCTGGGGAGGGAGATGACCTGTGGTTGAGTTTCCAAATCATGTATGTCAGTACGTCTGTTTAAGGAGCATATGTTCGCCTTATGTGGGCTAATATGCACTATTCTTCTAAGAAACCAATGGGCTTTACTTATGGTAGAGTGATTCTTTTTTTTCTGTTACAACACAGCAAGGCTCATGATTTAATCATGAAGGTATAATATGTACAGTTCATTCAGTCTACTATGTATTATTTACAATAACTCAGATTCATAAACAGATGTCATGACAACCACAACATGCACTAGCTGAATTCCAGACATTTACTTAACCATCATTAAAATGTCAGAATGCAACTCATTGGTTTTGGATAAAAGGCTTGCCCTCAACTCAAGAATGTACTGAAATGAAAAGAAATGGAATATCTGGATTTTTTTTGTCCACTGCCTGAGACCAATAATCAATGATTTGGCCAACCATACCACATAATATAGTATGTTCAATCCTCAAACTGCAGTGTTGGGGTTGAAGGGATTGTGTCTTATTGACCTTGAGAGCGTCAACAGTGATTAATGAAGATCCCCTTCAGTTAGCTATCCAGCTATCCGGCTGACAAGTGATTTAACATACATGTACAATATGAAGCATCACATATACAGATATGTGTCATATACACATACATACAATGCTTCAGTGGGATTAAACAGCTTACATTTCAGTGTGTTTTATGCTTAAAGAGGAAGAGCAGGGGAAGAGAGGAGGAGCAGAGACCAAAAAAAAATGAATAAGACAGTTTTTGGGTATTAAGCAGTGATAAGGAGAAATGAGGATGTTAAACAATAATTGTAATTATAGTAATTACAAGAACTTATATAGTAAGTGTGGCAGACTGCAATGGCTTGGAGAATGGCAAAGAAGGGATGTGATAGAGGATGTGTTAATAACTGGGCTGGAATATGTAAAAATGTAGGTGATTGTTTAAGAGAAATATGTTAATTGAGTGTGCAGTACATTATCCCATAATGTGCTGACCATAAAACACACTTTTCACCTACTTTTTCATGAAAAATTCAACAAATAATTATTGATTATTTCAAAGGGTTACTAATGACACATGATTTTAATATTTTCATGTTTGGCAAAAATTCAGCATTAAATGGGTTTAAGGAAAAAACTAGTGTCCTAGTCTGGTTTTTTGCCACTATGTTCTGCCAGAGCAGCTTCAGTGCACCTTAGTATTGATGGGACAAGTGTCTGGACCATTCTTCCAAAAGATATTCTATCATTTGGTATTTTGATGCTGGAGAGTGCTGTCTGACACAGTGCAAAACCTCTCATAGCTGTTCAAATGGGTTGAGATCTGGTGACTATGAATTCCATAGCATATGGTTCGCATAAGTTTCATACATACATGAATGGGGGCACTGTTATTCTGGAGGAGACCACTTCCATCAAGATAGGAATTGCTCATCATAGGAGCAACTTTATATTGATTTGCAGTGACCCTTCCCTCTAAGGGGACAAGTAGACTCAAACCATGCCAGCAAAATGCCCCCCAAAGCTTAACAGAGTCACCACATCCCCTCACTATGTGGGTCAAACATTTAGGCCTGTACTTTTCTTGGTATACACCACGCATGCACTTGCCCACTTCTTGAGAACATGGTGAAGGATACTGTATTTTCAGAGTGTACTTGGTATGCATATAATTAAGAACCAGAACAGTGTAGACCTTCCAAGGTCAGTGATTGATTTTGTGGTGATATCGTCTGATCTGTGGACATATGGACACTTGGGTTAAGAGAGGAGGGATGTCAACTGATCAGCACCTGGTGGTGAGTTGGATCAGATGTCAGGGGAGGTGGATGAACTCTGGGAGGTTGGATGCACAGAATCTGAATGGGCCATGATCAAAGCCTCCATTGTTTTTTGTTTTTTTTCCCCTTTGTTTGTCACCTAACTGCAAGACACTCTGTAAGTTCTATCAGAGAACAACCATACCAGGGTCTTCTGTCTGTGCAGGATCCCTCCTGATGTCAGGCATGGTCGGCAGACAGTAGATGCTCCATCTGTTTGATAAATGAGTCCTACAAATACTTTGTTGTGTTGGAAACAAGTATCTATGTAAAACCTTTGTGTGAAAGGTTGTTTGGCTCTATATGTCAGCCCTGTGATAGACTGGCGACCTGTCCAGTATGTTCCCCACCTCACCCCAGTGTCAGCTGGGATTGGCTCCAAGCCCCCAAGACCCGGGATAAGCAGTATAGATGACAGATGGATGGATGCTAACATGCTCCCAATGACGATGCTACCATGTTTGTGCCAGGTATTGTTTACCAAGTTTCTTAGTTTAGCATTGTACCATTCGAACATTTCTTAATTAGTACTAAACAAATGTACAGCTGAGGTTTATGGAAATAACATTAGTTTTGTGATATACTGAAGCACAAAGGGAATTTTAACAACGATGAAAGATCTGTATTAGAAGTCAGAGGTCAGTAAAGTTCATCCTCTTGATAAAATGAAATTATGTACTAAATTTTATATATTTACCCTTCCAGTTGTTGGGATGTTTCAGACAGTCCAAACTGGTGGACCAGCCAGCCAAGACTGAGTGCTGTTCAACTATATTCCACTCACACTCAATACAAGATGAGAAGTACGTTATATACTAGAAATTAACAACCACATGACCTCAGCTTTCCTCTAACTTAGATTTTTTTCTGTGAGCATGCTGACAGCCTAATGGAGATCACACAAATTCCAAACTGTACATCACATGGATGTGGTGTGTGTGTGCATTCATAATCACAGGGTCCTGCCTAACATATGTGTAAGCCATCTGTTGGAATATGAATTCCTGGCATTCCTTGACCAGATGAAATATGACACAATACATGGACTAAACATATTTTATCATTATTACTGGGCTTCTGCAGTCCTGATAAATGGTGGATTTCTCACACCACCTTAGTCTAATTTGTTAACCACCTCAGTGGTAGGAAGAAACTCTACCTAGCAGTGAGAAAGAGCCCCTGCAAGTGTCATTTTTCTTCATCCATGTCCACCTGGCTTATATTTATCTGCAGAATGGTCAGAGTGGGGCCATTAATCATCTTTTTCTGTTGAACAGATGAAGTGTTTAGATTGCAAACACCGTTGAAATTCCTGTGCCAGCTGAGAGCATGTTCATCATTATCAGCCCTCAGAGGGCAGGAATTACTGAGGCAGCCATGTTTGAAGCAAACAGCATAATCAGAGAGCCAGAACCATCTCCTGGTAACAGAGTAATGAAACTGGAATATTTCTCACAGCTGTCTGTGACATGTGTAGCTGAGGTGGCTGGGAATCACATTAGTGTAACAGGGAATGTCTGCATGAGATACACAATGAAGTTTATAGAATAGAACAGAACTTCCCACTCCAATGAGATGATGTATAAGAACCCACTTTCATGATCTTACAGTAGTACACTGTTATAGACTCTATGCACAGTTGTAGAGCTTTTGACATTTCTTTAAATCCTCTGTCAGCTTTCAAAAAGCCTACTAAACCACAGGAGAGGCAAACAATCAGCTAATGCAGCACTCTGCACACTGACACAGAGAGTACTGGTGATAGTTGGAGAAGTTGTGGTTGCAGGGTTCCATCTGTGTTTTCATTTTGGTCTGTAAAATAATTTTCAGATGGCTACACAACAAAAAGTCATGCTGGTCTTTACATCCGAGCGTGTGTTTTCCCTGTCCTGTTCTGTCTGTTGGTATCACAAATTAAAGAATTCATTACTCAGGGTCACTGAATCATTAAATAGTATCCAGGCATGCATTAGGTTTAAGTCAGGGAGATATCCTAGGTATGTAGCCAGTGTACAATAAACTTTTTTTTTCTTTAGGTTAGCATATCATGTGCTTAGGGAATCTTTAACAGTAAATGGTGTTGGTTTCATTACATTTCCAAATCCTAAAACAAATCAATGAAAAAGTCACGAGAGGATGAAGCTGTGCAGTGGATCTCACAGCTAGCTCAATACCAGTACTGTACACTCACACACGATTTCTCAGTCACATGTAACATTTTATTCATCTCTTCCTCTTTTTGTATTGTTATTTTTAGCTATTCATTCTTTATGTGCACATGCATGCAAACACACGTGCATACAAAGGGCTGTAGTTTTAGTTCATTGTGTGTGTCATGTCCTGTATTGTAAATGTATTCATATGAATAAATGATGAATTTGGTAATCATACTTTCCTTAGTAGTACCATTTCATTTCTGTTGTTATTCTTCTTTTATAGTAAAATAAAAATTCCTGCATTGTTATTGCACAAGTTCTACTTAAAATCATGCTTAGTTTTCCATTCAATCTCCATCCACAGTCTGCACTAACAAGGCAGGGGAACATAGCAGGAGACATAATCATACAGTCTATTCCACGTGAGCTGTCTGACTGTAATACAGTTTATGCTCCGAATCCCATGATCTGTCCCAAGGACCAGCACATGTATGTGTCTGCTCTTATCAATACAAACAGAATGGTAACTGAGGTGTTTCATCAGAAGGACAACCCTGTGTGCACACCAGCCTGAACAGCTCACATTCATGGAAATGAAAAGGTAGCTCTTTGTGACTGTTGGTTTAAACCGGAGCTTATCCAAGGGTTAGCCACTGTTAGTCAGTCAGCTCGGATTGGATTTATCTTTTTTTCTTCTGAATCTATACCTCAGCTGCTGTCAGGTCGGAAACCTGTTCTTTCCGACTTTTCATTCCATTCTAATGGAAATGGCTTGGCAGAAGCAAGATTTTTTCACCCTGATGTGTTCCATTTGTGTGAGTATGCACCTGTCTGCACAGTTGGGAAGATATATTAAAGTGTGCATTGTATTATTATTATTTAGTTTCCTTCAAGTTGGAGTGGTGGGTTAAGTTTTGGAGATGGGGACATGTAGATGGAGGGCTGAGGGGCATTGTTTTGGGAATGGAGTAGTAGAAATTATTTGTACACACAGTATGATGTGTACAGTTTGTCATTCTGTATTGAGTGAACTGTTGCACATCTACTGAGCAAATCCTGTATATTTACGGGGAAAAACAACGAATCCCCCGTGCCCTTGTTATGTTAATGGACACTCCAATATGTCATGTGTAAGTGCAAATCACACAACTTTTTTGTGGTTTGATACTATTTTCTCTTATGTCCTCTCCTCTACCTTCTGTTTAGTGTTTGACTTTTTCTGTCATCCTTTTTGAAAAAAAGCTTTTTGTCAACCAATTCTCAAATGTTAGATCTCAGAGCATCCCTGCACACAACAACAAGTAGAGTTCTCAAAACAACTGTCTGAAGAGTGACACAAAGATAACATACATTTGACAAAAAATAAAGTTGTCAGAAAAAGTTCACCTTGGTAGATTATCGATTTCACTCTGCCAGTTGATTTTTAAACCGGTATGAGCTGGTGATGCCTTGAAGTGAATCCACAAAGCTGCCCAAACTCTGTTTATAAATCATCAGTCATGTCAGATAATTCCTCACAACATACATATGTTTCCATGACAGCCATGTCAATTGAAACTCTACTGTCTCAAAGCATCTTGACAGCTTTACATGAACAAAAAGAGAACCATGCTGTGCCTGAAAATCCCTCAAATACCTGAACATAAAGAGTTTTACTAACAAAAATTGTAATTGTATCCATCTGGCATATCTTATGAATATCATTCTGCAGAGCACTCGTCCATTTAAATATTAACTCAACTCCAGGGGACAGACTGATTTACAAACTGAAGATCAATGTTTGAAGCTTGTAAAGTTGATTTATTCATTTTAACAAGATTTTAACAGCACTGCTTTGGCTGCTCACTGAGGCGATATCTACAAACAATTCTGGCTCTCAACTTCAGAGTGTGCCACTGCTGCGTACATGATAACATCTGGTTTTACTGAATCTTCAGCAAAACTTCTCTGGTTTAGTTTAGCAGAAAGAAAAGTAATTGATTGCTGAGATCTGGGAACACAAGCAGGCAGACGATCAGACAGTTGTAAACAAACCTGTAGTCTTTCCAGCTTCATGATACAGAAAAACCTGAGTTAATCCCAGAATGATCTGGCTAACCCAATAATTCTCTTGCTTCATGATATAGGCCACTCATGCTGGCACTGGTGAGCAAGAGATACAGGACAGGGGTGGTCAAGGGTCAGAGAAGCCAGCTTGGATAAGTCTAGGTGGGGAAAGTGGAGGAATTTTCCCCTGGTTCATTACCAACACTGAGATACTCTTGAGAAAGGTCCTTAAACCCCAAGTAGCTCCAGTGAAGTTACTCAGTGATGAGACAAATCACGCCTGCGGTTGAACTGAGAAGTTCATCCCAGGTGTGAAAGCATCCATGTGATTAGGATGGACAGTGGTGTCAGTTCCCTGAATCAACAAAGGTTTAGCAAAGAGTTTATTTGGTATACAAACGATGCACATGTAACTAACTACTAACTTTACTAACTTGATTACCTATAAAAGCATGGGGCAGAGATGACAGTCCATGTGCCATGGATAGCCAAGAGTGTTATATGGTAAGTGAAAGTCAAAATGGTCAACAGACTCATATTAAAATTTTCATTTAACACACTGCAACTGCTCATTATACATGTTTTGTTATTGTGGAAGCATAAACTGTGCCACTTTGCAGAGTATCCATGAAAAATGAAATACAGTGAACAGGGTCAGTGTACTCCTAGTAAAAGAGCTGTTAACATAATTGTTTCTTCAATAATTATGTTGATGCAGCACTTCCCCCCCATGCACAGCGATAATTAATGCAATACCTCAGGCTGTTCAGAGCAACTTGATTCTATAGGCCACTGAAATGATCAATACAAAATTGTAGCTTCATGCTTGACTTAGCCTTAAGGGTGTCTCTGCCTCTGGATCTTACAGATAGTGGAACAGCATACTGTTTTTACTGTTCAGCAGAAACGACAAAGGATGTTTATGTTCTTTAAAAATACTCTGTCAAGTGAAAAATCATCTTTTATAAACACACTTGTTTGTACACTGGAGAAGGATTATTAATTATTAATGACTGTATGACCATACTTAACACATTTTAACTTTCTCAACATGTTCTATGGCAGAAAGAACATCCTCTTACATCCAAATAATAACAAACACACATCTACAGAAGTCATGCAGTAATGTGTGTGTGTGTGTGGGGGGGTGTACCAGGATGTTAGCTGTGCCGCTACTTGTACACAGACTCCAGACCCCATCTTGGATTTGTGGTTGTGTCTGAGGAGACAGGAGAGCATCCAGCCCTGTGGTGCTCCGGTGCTGATGGTCAGAGAGCTGGAGGTGTACTTCCCTAACCTCACGCGCTGCTTCCTGTCTGTGAGGTAGTTAGTGAGAGAGGCTCAGGCACCATGTTGTTAAAGCTTGTTGTGGGGGAGCTCTGGTACAATTGTATTAAATGCTGTTAATGAGCTAAAGTCAGCAAAAAGGACCCTGGTGGAAGAGGTTGCAGTAATTTGCTCAGCGAGTTGTGTTTGTGCACATGTGAGGTGGGATGTACACTCCCACAAGAGTGAATTAATGAATTCTCTCGAGGAATGAAACAGCTCAAAGTTTATGAAACATGCATTCGAACAGTTCTGTGACATCACCACACTTTCCGTCAGTGATGGAAAATCACAGCCCCCCTCTTTTCATCTTCTCAGCTGCCTCTGGGTCACAGTCAGAGTTGGAATACATTCAGCTGCAGCACGCTCTCTGGGGTAGACTCACACAGCCAGGTGCCTGTGAAACAGAAAGCAGCAGAGAGGGAAAAGTCACCTTTGTTGAGGGAACACAGATTTGCAAGAACTCCAGTGGAACCCCAGCTGCACCAGCAATAAGAATATCCAAACATTCTCAGAAATAAGACAAATCTGGAGGCAAGCAGTTTCCTCCCATAACAAGGTTGTTTTATGAGGAGGGTACCATGGCAAACTGAATGACCATTTATGGGAGAAATGGGTGAAACAAGATGAATAAAGAAAATCAGACCTGAACTCACTAAAGCTGACTAAAGAGGCATTACTTGAGGACACCATCATCATTATCAGACTTCTAACAGCTTCTTCTGGAGAAAAAAAAGGCTTTATACTAAACTTTTCTCACATATTATATATATTCTTTTTTTTTTGAGTGTTGAACCATTTCATGTGGTCCTCATCTTGCTTAGCTGTCTTCGGGATGGCTTTGTTCTCATACATGATATGTGTGGAACTTGAAAACTGTTGTACACTCACCAGGCACTTTACTGGGAACACCATACTAATACTGGGTAGAGCCTCCCTTTGCTTCTTTGTGGATTCTACAAGATGTTGGAGACTTTCCTCTGAGATTCTGCTCCATGTTGATATGACTGCATCACATCATCTCAGCTGATCTGTCAGCTGCACATTCATGCTGCCAACCTCCTGTTCTACCACATCCCAAAGGTGTTCTACTGGATTCAGATCTGGTGACTGAGGAGGTCACTGAAGTTCACTGAACTCACTGTCATGTTCATGAAACCAGTTTGAGACGACTTCTGCTTTGTGACATGGAGCATTATCCTGCTGGAAGTAGCCATTAGAAGATGGTAAACTGTGGCCGTAAAAAAATTAACGAACTGTCATCAAAAGCAAAGCATTATTTATCTACATGTAATAATCACCAGACAGCCAACTATTTTCAATTCTACCAATTCAAAGCTTTCACCAAAGTTCCTTTGTGAAAACTGTTACCAGCACACTAACAACAATATTCCAACTTCTTCCAGTAGAAACAGACACTGTTGTTAGCTTCCTTAGGTCATGTAGCTGGTGGAAATTGTCACGATTTTATTGAAATAAAGAACCCTTCCTCTAAAGAGGAAAAATGTAATCTGTGGTTTTAATGTCACTTCAAAATGTGGAGTTACCACCAAATACAGAGCTGCCTGACATATTTTACCTATGGACTGGCCAAGGTCAGTGATTTCATGGTGATTATGAATTTTATTATATGAGAAAAGATAAAATAAGAAGTATAACTTTGACACAGTAATATGTAAAATGAAATGATTTTAATTTATCATCACCATCTCTAGAGAGTTAAAGATCCCTGATGGTTCTCTTGTGTGTATTTTTACAGAGGGCTAATGTATTTCCATGCCATTATATAAGTCCTTCCTGACTCAGTGGGACAAAGATGAACCTCAGTCTAAACTACCTGCGCCACAGTGAATGTGTCTTAATCTCCTATTGGTTACTTAGGATGCATGGCAAATTTTGCCATATGTGAGCACACTAATGAAACAAAGGTCCTGGCCTCTTGGCACAACACATTTTTATCTCTGTTTGTTTTGATCAGCTGTTAATGCATTATTCACCCACCACTGCATGAAGCTGATTGTGCCTGCTTCAATATGTTTCCAAGGTTAGATCATTCATTACGCATGCAGTGCATAAATCAATAGCCAAATTAGACCTTCCTCACATGACCTCCCCTGGTGAACATCAGATGATAAATGGATTCCTAGTGATGAGAGCAAAGAGTCACCACACCGGTGATGAAGGTGTCTCATTATGGGTCATGACTGTATATACAGTAACACCAAGTCTCTTCTCTAAGTCATTAAACACTAAAATGTTAATGGACAGGTCAGCATAACAGAGATGATATTGCAGATAAAAACTATTTCCTTGTGATTGGACAGAACCCCTGTCAGTTCAGAGTTTATCCACTGATGTGTTCACAGTCAGTGGGTGATAGAATTGAACATAAGGATCCCTAGAATGATTATAGAGAGAGAAAATGTGTGTATAGGCTATATAATGAGGGCACATTTTACTACGTTCCTACATTTTTTTTTAAAAGTTATTTTTTTGGGCTTTTTCATCTTTATTTGACAGGACAGTGGAGAGGAGACAGGAAACAGGGAGAGAGAGTGGGGGAATGACACGCAGTAAAGGTCTGGCCAGACCAGGAGTCGATCCAGGGACCAGCTGCTCAGAGCACTTAGGCCCATGTGGTACGCACTGCAGCCATTCAGCTATGGGGGTGGGGCGCCCCAATGTTCCTACATTTTGATTTATTCATGCACATGAGATAAGTTTATAGCCTATACAGAGAGCCATTACAACAGACTGGCTTTCTCTCACCAGCTTATCTGTTTGTCTATACCTCGCTAAACTGCTGCAGCTGGAGGGAGAGAGAGAGAGAGATGTTGTTGTATTAAATCTGAGTAAAAAGTCATGGCCCCGATCAGATCACTCATACATACATTTCTCAATGTGGGAACCACATGTTCACATTTATGAGGAGTTCATATGACCTGATACTGTCACATCCACTGCACTGGATAAACAGATGATGCTCAACCAGCTCACTGTATAGCATAGTAGCTATGATATTTATATAGTGACACATTACAAGAGCTCTGAAGCTAACATATCAGTCCAATAGTACAGACTAGTAAAGGACAGTTCCACATGTATTCAGGTCTGTCTTAAAACAGCAGTCAGGTGCTCATATAAAAGAGTTTTTTCTTCCTGCAATTGTTTGTCCTGTTCACATTGACCATTTAAAGAGGCATTCATATTGTGCTTTCAATGTATGTGATGGGGGACAACATCCACAGTCTTTCTCAAATGTTTATCTGAAGCTAATTCACAATGGGCCTTGACCAAATTAGTCAAATCAAGCAGATATCTTCCTAAGTTGCAGCTTTTTGTGGAACTGTCCCTCAACTGTAGCTCAACAGGGAAATGCTGACCATCACAAAGAAGGAATGTTATATTCAAAGGACTGCAGCTTTGGAAGACACCCACTTGATTTTGACTTTATAACTATGACTGCTGAAGCCACATTATCTTAATATCTAATAATTTAATACAATGTATTATTGCACAAAATCAGGAATGTGGATTTTTTTCCTTCATCACTATACCTTCTTTGCCGCCAGCATGAACAAGAGGAATGATTACGGTGAGCACAGGCCTATCGCCAAGGTAAGGCACTGGGTGCAAGGACAGCCCTTGGTACATTGTGTGTGTCACCCATGACACACCCCTCCAATTACCAAAATTAATTTTCAAGTAATAAGAAAAGAATGACACTCATTAACTATTAGTGTGTTTATGTGTGAAAAGTCAGTATTTAATATTGAACACCATGTTCAAAGGTAGAGACCCATTCATTCTCATGGAAGTGTCACAGTTCCCCCTGTGATCTCTAGTTTCCCTAGTGTTTCTCTGATTTTTCCTGTTGTCCTCTCTTGTGTCTCCTCTCCCTTGTCTTTCTGTGTATGTGTGCCTGTGTGGAGGCTTGGCGCTGCCCAGCTCACTGGCTCATCTGATTCCATTAATCATCACCTGCAGTATAAAAACCCCGGCTCCCCATCCGCTCTTCGCCAGATTGTTCTGCCTCTACTGTGGTATCAACTCTCTCGACCACTTAGCCTCGTTGTTAGAACTGAATATTATTTTACAGTGTGTCTCCAGTGCTTATTCCTAATGTGTTTGTGCTCCAGTGCTTGCCAGTGTCTTTGAGCTGCTGCCTCACTCACCCTGCCGCACCTCACTCGTCCCTGCCTTCATCAACATTCTTTATTTCCACCTCCCTTTCCCCCTATAAAACCCCAATTATCTTTTCCCTTAAACCAGTGTCTGGGCTCTGTTTCTGGGTCAACAAACAATCGTTTAAGCAACAGAGCAATCTGAAAGAATCCTTTAGGAAGTTGTAGCCCTCAGCTTGAGCATCACCCAGCTCAGCGGGCAAATGAATCATCACCCAGCTATCCCCCACTCCAGCTGCTGTGAGTGCTGCTTCCTCTGCTGACGCCTCTCCTGTGCCCTCAGCTTTCTCTGGCTGCTCCAGCCCCTCCTTCCTTGGAACCTTTCAGTCCCACACCTGAACACTACATTGGAGGCCTGTGGGCAGTTTCTCCTCTAGTGTTCATCAGCCAGATACTATACAGATAAGTCCCAAATAGCTTTCATAGTGTGGTTATTATCGAGCAAGGCTGCTCAGTGGACTGTTGTTTTATGGAAGCAGGATTCTCCGAAAAATAAAAAAATAATTAAAAAATTGATGACCACGTTACAGAGTTTTTGTTCATGGGCTCTGATCACAGTAAGATGAACCGCCATCAGAGATGAGACAGACTTCCTCCCCTTCAATTTCCTTAGCCACTTGCTTAGGTAATTGGATGAGGGAATGATGTAGGGAGAAGTTAGACCGCATGCAAGCCCATCAGCCTCTGCCCCAACCCTGACAAGCCACTAGAGGCCGCTTCGATGGTCAAACCATGCCTTGGACACCTCCCACCTCCTCACCTCCAGCTGCTCCTGAGCAGCCTGTGCAGTAAGGCCACACTTGGCTCACTCAATTCGAGCGCCAACGCCGAGTGAAAATAGACCTCTGTATATACTGTGGCCAAGCTGGTCATTACCTAGCCACTTATCCCCTCCTGCCAAAAGATTAGGCTCATCAGGAGAGGGAGGCATCCTGGTGAGCCAAACTTCATCCTCCAACACTGCCTCTCCCTTCCACTCTCAGCTGGAGGCTGTTCTCCTGTGGAAACACCCGCCAAACTAAAACTGGTAAATGCCCTGGATGGAAAAACCTCTTGCCCAGCTCCCCCACCAAACCACCCCATTAACCTCCTGTGAGGTACTGTCATGAGGTAATACAGTTTTTTGTCATCTCAACTCATGCCCTGGTTAAAGCTCCACAGCCCACAAATCGATTGGCCTACTATCACTGTCACTAGTGTCATTTTCTGCCACTCAAACTGTCTTAAATTGGCGCTGTTGTTGAAGATCACTTCCTCCTCTTCCCCTGAACCATCTGATCTCTCCGCGGTTCCTGCTACTTACCATGCTTTAGCTACAGGTCTCACTCCTCCATCATCCTCTCCGGTGGGTGCTGACTTTTTTCTTATTGAAAAGAAGGACCATTCTCTATGCCCCCACATTGACTACCATGACCTAAATAACATCACCGTCAAACACAAATAGCTGCTGACCCTCATTGATTCCCATCCTCTTCACCTCGTCCACATAAGAGAAGAAGATGAGTGGAAAACAGCAGCTCACACTCCCCTTGGCCACATTGAATACTTTGTAATGCTCTTTGGACATCAAAGATATGCTCCACAGATTTGTGTCCATCTATCTGGATGACATTTTGTAATAAATGTAATAAAAAATAAATGTATCCTCTTTTCAATAAGATACCTGTCATCCTTCTGTGGAGCTGTCAATCAAAGCTGGTGCCTGAGTGTGAGTGGACTCATAGGTCCTCATTCTCTGCTAAACATGATGCAGGCTGCCACTACAGGATTCACATTGTGGGGTGTAACCATGCGTATAATTCTCCCCTGTGACTCTTTAAGATAAAGAAATATTGTATTAGTACACATTCCAATCACCATGACAGCTACCATATAACAGTAGCATGACCAGCTGATCCCAGAGCTGCACTGGGCTCACAGTCCTCCGCATTGTATATTAGATTATAACATTGCTCAGATATTTGCTTGACTGTATAGGCACAAGGTGATCACAAGCAGTAGATCTCAATCTACACAACACATTCCTACTTCTAGTGTAGACCAGCAATTTGTTAAGATAAGGTCATTAGGGCACATAAAGCAGATTCCAAGGATGAGGGAGGCATTACCTGGGCAAAAAACTTGTATATTCTATACTAATTTAAAATCTTCACTAAACTAAACAAAAGCAAAAAAAATCAATTCAATTATAAATTGAAAAATATTTTAAAATACATAACAAAAAAAGAAAAAAGTTAAGAAAAAGGAGACAATAAGAGACAGTTACAACGTCTGAGCCTACAAACTGAGGAATGCATTAGCCACTGCTTGTTACAAATGAATATACTCAACATATAGCAAACATGATATTTAAAGACTTCTTTTTGTTGTGGAGTTTACCTCCAAATGCACACTGCTAATTTTGTTCCTTTAGTTGCACCAGTCACACAAAGGTGACCATGACGATCCATCACTATATAATTCTGTATCATGACACATTATCCTTGCAAATTTCAGAGTTTCACTGAGAGAAAAAAAACTTGGTGAAAAGACAGCAGTATTTTAAGGTGTATATTTATTGCTTTTCTTAACCTTTCAGAGTAGAAGTTTGGGTGAAGGCAAAGGACCAATTGTTAAATAGACAGAAGATCAAATCACTACTAAGCTGTCAAAAAGAGATAGTGCTCACTGAAATGTTGTGAAATGCTCTCCATCAAGTGTGCAGTTTATTTAAATGTCCTTGTGTTATACTTCAAATTACTGTGTGTATGAAATGAATAAACACAGGAATGACTCACTGGAGTGATACGTTATCTTGTAGTGCTGCCAAGCAAAGGAAACAGAGTGTGTCATTCCTTTGGGGCTGTGCTGAGAGGAACCCAGCTGTGCCTGAAAAGAAAAAGCACGGTACCAAAGTGGGGATACTAGACCAGTATGAACCCATAACACATTTTTTTTTGCACAATGAAAATACGTATTAGATAAAATGAATAGATGTGACTGTAAACCATAAAAATCGACTGTTTGTTCACTTTTATAATAATGTGATAAAAAATATAGTGATGATATTACTCTGAAGTTCTTTCGCCTCCAGCTCTCAGAATTATTGTGGCCATTGTTAAAAGAACAACTGACACCGACTGTTGTAAAGTAATTAAATAAAGTTTATTTGTATAGCATCCTTCACAGATACAAAACCACAAAGTCTGAATAAAAATGTTTTTAGCTGCTTCATGAATACATTACAGGAATCTGTGCAGTAATGGGTGAGCACTCCACAACTTGGGAGCGACAACTTGAAAAGCAGGGTTGGTTTTAAAGCAGGGTTTTTGATCGCAAGACTTCAGAGCCTGATGTAGCCTCGGAGCCTGGCTGTATGAGGGTGGAGGAGTACAGTGATATTGACCATGCAAGGCTCTAAAGGTCAGCAACAGTACTTTAAAATTGATGCAGAATTTAACTGGAAGCCCGTGCAGAGAGGATAAAATTGACTGAATTGAACTGATATGTTATCTGTTGTCACACCTATAAGCTGTTTAGCTAACAGCTTTTTCAGTCTGGACAAAAGAGGTAGTTTGGCCTAGAATGTATTAGGATAATGGGGTCTAAATTCTTTATTTATTTATTTATTTTAGTAACAGCTGAGCAACGGCATGTTAGAGATGGTGAGTAAATGTAAGTGTCCTGTTTCAGTCTTGTGCTTTGTCAACACGTCCATCCTACTTCACCTTATTCCCACCAAGTTTTACAGATATGTAACAGTACCACACAAGTTTCTGGGAGGAGTCATAACTCATACAGTCACTAGTCTTTGTCAGTTAAAAGTTAGTTCCATGGAATTAACACTGCACTTCTGTAAAGCTGTGAGATTCATGATAGACATTTGTTTCAAAAAAGACCTAAATTGATGCAGCAGAACCAGAGATGTTGCCTTTTGTATTCCAAACATTCATCTGCCCTGTCAAAACACGGCACCAGCATTACCCTCAATGCAACTTGACTCAGTTCTCTCACCTGTACAGATTTAGGTGTGTTACGTAACTAGTGGTTAGTGTGGCCTGGAGCCTGCAGCAGAGATGAGGAGCAGGCTCTAGAGGTATGGTTAGCTCTCTTCTTCTTAACTCCACATCATCAGATGTTTTCACTTATCAAACTTGTATTCCTCAGACCCAACCAGAATTGACTCCAGGACATTTATCAGACTTCGCACAGGTCTCTCTGGAGAAAAGGCTTTATACAACTTTTTTTTTCTTTCTTTTTAAAAAATGTTTTATTAACCCAACAATTCTTTTTTAGAGAACAAATTATTAATGCTGCCACTTTGTCTGGGAGAAAAGACTTATTCCTTTTTAACACCCTAAACTAGCAGACAGCATTTGAACAGAATTGTATAAATCAACAAAACTTCTATCAGTGTTCTATACTAATACAAACTGACTGCACTTAATGTCACTGACTGTTATTATGCTGCCATCCTGCACAATTCCTTTGGCACTAAAACACTATACAGTCATTGTGCTTGACAAGATGGCAGCTAATGCACTGACTGGATGTAGCTAATGCTACTCACAAGATTTTAATCTGTTCTTTCCCCTTCATTTGCCACTTGTCAAGACACCTCTAAGAGTCAGTAATATCTGTTCAGCACTTTACTGACAATAAATCTGTTTAGCATCATCCTGTAAAATTAAAACACACAGTTATCACTCCATCAAGCTTTATTTTGATTTGTGCATTGCTGTGGCACAGACATAAATCATATTTGAGTGGCAGCATACTAGGCTACAGTATAATCTACACACTGTCACTGTAAGTCAGTGACAGCTCGTGTTGCTGAACTTCAGTGTCTCCATGGCAACTATATAAATCTTTTTTTCTTGCATACACACAGGCTTTTCCTTTTCAGGCACCCATGCTGAAAAATGTGCTTCTATCTGGTGACAGGTCTGTATTCTCCACTGCAGCCATTCCCACTGAGCCCACTGTCACAGCATTTGATCTTTACTGTGTCTGTACTCACACTTGTGGAGGATTTTGTTTTTCTGCTGTATTTATTTTTCCACTTTTAACAAATCTTGTACTGCTTCTTTCAAATGCTGCACAGCAGAGAAATAAAACCTCAAATAAAAGCTCAACAAGGACTTCATAAGCCTCATCTTGGATATTGCCATGGATGCTTCAGATCCCTGGAGATCTCCTTTTATCTTTCATGCATGATAAACTTAAGAACCAACATGGATCAGGGACAATGAAGCCACCAGGCTGTGGCTTATGGCATGACAAAGCAAATGTTTCTGATTCCTTCAGTCCACAGCAGTCTTAAATAAAGATGTGCACACAATTTCTGAGAAATATGGAACACCATACATCTCATTCATCATAGAGCATGCAACCATTTTTATCAGTCCAACCCAAGAAAGTGTTACCCAAGAAAACAAAGCTGGTGTTTTCCAATCAACATGGCAGCAGGGTTGGACGAGGTATGGAGAGTTGTGATGATTTAGTTGAGACAGGAAAGTAATCTCCCACTTTAACTTTAATTAATGTAGGTCATAAAAACATCAGGTGGTAGGTTAAAGGGTAAGTCGAGTTTTCAACTAGGGTTTCATATCCATGGCTTCCATCATGGTTTCTTTTGGTTATGGTGACATTAGTTTCAAGTATTATTGTTGAGATCTGGCAACAAAGTGACATGGCCAAAACAAATGGCAACAGGTCAACAAGCATGAGCGGTCAGGCAAACAGACAGATTGTAAACAAATTAATGAGATATATAATAAAGATTATTTTTATTTTTTTTAAAACAGTCTCCACTGGCTTTATATACAGTACAAATATATTTTTATGTTTTTGTTCTCATTTGGTACTGCTGCAGTACTTGCTGCAGATTGCTGCATTATGGTACCCAGCTGGCTTTATCATTCTCAGTCTGTTTGCCTGTGATATGGTAACAGTGTCCCTTACCAAGAAGCTAAGTCATGCTGCACCATATCTGAACAGAAGTACAACAGTCTGTAACTTAATTTAAAACAATAACTGGCACCACATTCAAACATGTTTCATAAAAAATTTGACATAAGAATTTAACATAACATAATTTCACAATAACATAAGATACCTAACCAGGTAATAACCTGTCTGGTTAGGTATCTCATGCTATTGTGAAATATACATTAAATAGAGAATCCAGAATAAGGTTAAATTGCTGTCACTTACTCTTCTGCTTTTTCTTTCAAGTTAAAACAACAAAACACATTGTTTGTCCATACCGTCTAGAACGACACATAGAGTTATGTTCTGATCTGACACTTCTATCAGCAGGACCAACTCATCGTCTGTTTCTTAAAGGAATGCTACAAATTAGAGATAGACCGATATGGTTTTTTCAGGGCCAGTAGAGATTATTAGTAGTCAAGGAGGCCGATAACCGATATTTGGAGCCGATATTCATTTGCAGTAAAAGTGAAAATATTGGCATCAAAATTTTGAATAATACAAACTCCAACACTTAACTTTATTTAAATGCCTTTAAGCATATGTTTATTATTATTTATTATTATTTATTTATTATTATTGTCTTTGTTTTCAAATTCTAACAAAAAGTGCAGGGAGCTCTCAGGCTCAGCAGCATGTCTTATAAAGTGAAATGAAAACTTAAACAAATAAATAGCTCCCTAAAGTTTTCTACAGTAAATAAAGTTTTCCAAAATTTCAATATAACTGAAATGTTATTTTATCTTTCACTTATCTTTGTTTTAAGTTCAAACAAAACCAAAAAGTGCAGGGAGTTCTCAGGGTCAGCAGCATCTCTTTTAAAGTTTTCTTATAAACTTTCACTGCTGATTGGCTGTTACCCGTGCCGTGTAACCAATCAGATGGTGCTGTGGGTGGGACAATGCTGGAGACAGAGTAGTGACTGCAGACAGAGAGGCGCGGCTGCATCAGAGCCAAAATAACCCAGTTTTAAATTGATCTCTTATCGGCCATCAGATAAAAAAAAAAAAAGCCGATGCCGATATGCGTCAAAATGCCGAATATTGGCACTGGCCCGGCCGATAATCGGTCTATCCTTATTACAATCGCTGCTGAAAAGTAAATCAGTGTGGAACTTCGTGGTCATGGTTACAATAATGGTTAACATGGTTAAGGTTAGTGAACAGTCTTGGTCATGCTTTATAAAAACAACACAGACCGTCAGTTGAAAATGTACTAAAGTCCAGTGCTTTCTTGTTCCAGCCAAACTGGGAACTTTGAACTCCCTGAAGGTTTGAATGTGACTATATGTCTGTGCTACAGACTGTGTCCAGGTGTATGCTGCCTCCTGCTGAACATGTCTCACAATAGGCTCCAGTGCCCTGCAACACTGTCCAGTATAGGTTACTGAGAGGATTTATAGATAAAAATAAAATGTAGCTGAGAACCACCCATCTAAACCACTTTATTCACTTCATAAAACTAAAGGCAATCAGTCATGGTCACATATGAATTGTGTTCAATAATCCCTGTAGTGACTGTTTGACTGATTATGTTTCCTGCTCTGTCAAAATTCATTTTAGTGATGTTGGTGAATTCTTACATGTCATCCATTAGCCCAGTGAGTACAGGGTTACTATAACTGATGGAATTGATGGCCAACCCACAAAAACAAGATTCCAGTTGTGAAAAAAACCAAAAAAACAAAAACTGAATTATCCTTTAAACAGTTCCCTACCTGTTTGGTTAATCTGGGTGGAATTCCCCCTTGTTTCTTTAAAAGGCCATTCTGCAGTTATTGCAATCCAGATGTGACAAATGCTGTTGTTTAATAATTCATCTCCAGGGGTAAAAGTGTGTATCTACAGCCATTTAAGAGATCATTTGAGGAATTAGACATAATAACCCTAATATCCCTGATTATAGGAAGCGCTATTTTCCCCCTTTGATGCCTCCCTCCAAATCATTTGAGCTCATAAGTTGTTAATCAGTCTGTCCTGAGACTCATGCTGTGAAAAAAGCTCCTATTAATCAAGTGCTGTTATGCCCACCCGCTGCAGCCCACCACACATTTCCTTTTTAACATTCATTAAACAAAGCAGTTTGAGCAACTGCAGGGACTAGTTCATCATAGACTGGGATACCAGTTTTAAAGTCATCATGCACCCATTACACAAATACACGTTCTTATATTTACACAAATGTTGTCACTTTTCAAGCATTAGGTGTTGCACTATTCATACTGAACTAGAATTTCCTGGGGACCTCATGTGATTTAGGAACAGGAAGTCTGTTTTGTGGAAATCCAGAAATGAGCTCTACAGCTACAGTATCCACCAGCTGTTCTTGAGACAGTCTCATTAGTTAAGTCTGACAATTTAAGACTAACTTGTTTTGTCCAGAGCTTTCTACTGCAGCTGCTGGTCTTCTGCAGCTGGAGTTTGCTCAGTGAGGTCACTGAGATGCGAATTGAAAACTCGGGATCAAGCTTGTAAACTGAGAATAAATAATATTAAAAAAATATAATAATCCAAAAAATAAAAAAAATGTTCTGCTTATAAAAGAGAAATTCAACCCATGAGCAATAAAACACCTAAATGCCAGTTCAGCACACTCAGGTACAACCAGGCTTATTGTGACTAATGTTAGCTAATGTTAGCAAACTTTAGATTGCTATTATATTTCTGTGCATCACATTATCAAGTCAAGTTTTTTATGACTCCAAATGCTCTTCTGTTACAGTATGATTTAGCACATAGAATTATTCTGTCATTGCCAGCTATGATCAAGCAGAAACACAACTGATCATCAAGCAACAGTAATAGTGTGAAAGTCCTTCTAAAGACCCAAATTGTGTGTTTTACTTTTTTGGATTCTTGTGGATTAAACAAATGTGATATAATGTAATCAGTGAAAACTTTGGATAGAAAAAGGCTACCTTTTCTCCCATGCCTTTATGCCAAGCTAGGCTAAATGTTTTCCAGCTCCAGTGGTATTAATTTTATAAAAGTATGGAAATGCTGAAATATTCTGTTAACATCATCAAGTTTTGTGCAGTAAGCACATTTTCTTTAGGCTATACTGTATATTCTATTAATTTGCTACAGTTAATATGTTTGTTTCATTATGTAGCCCAGATAAATATTTTTATCAGCAAAATGAGCAGGGATTTAAAATGAACAAAGCAGCCAAAATGTGACACGCATATATGAAGCATATCTGTAAAGCATTCACTGGCTATCCACTTGTAGCAGTTTGTATGGTTCTGGTTGGACAATTTAAAGCACTTGGTTAAGGTCAGGAACAGATTGAAGCCTTAGTTCTATAGTGCAAAAGTTGAGTGCCATATATACCAAAGGAAAGTGACATATTATAAAATCATCTGAAAACTGTAACAGCTGAGCCATCTCACAACTGCTAAAATTTCCTTTTTTCCTATTACGGCTGATGTTGGCTGATGTTGATGTGACCTGCATACTAACAAAATACATCATACATGTTGTCCTGGTCTCATTAGTAAAGCACTTACAAGTACTGAGGAAGTGAGAATAAAACATCACTGAAGGCCTTGAACATTTTGCTCCACTTTCTATTTTTGCCTTTCGTCATTGTTGATGTACCATTTGACCATTACAGCCAACCTTGCACCCAACAAGAAAGGCCAAAAAGGATTTATGTTCAGACCTACTATCCTATTCTTTTTCTGCTGCTATTTGAATTTAATGGAAGTCACTTCATGTGGCTACAAGATCATTTGAAAAGCAGACCAGCACCACCACCTTTCCTTGAATCAGAACAGCCAGCGAGCTCCACCAAAATGAAAATTCATGAACCTCCCGCCACAATAGGCCTGCTGCAGCATATATTCTCCATATCCTCCAGATCAAGGTTTCAGTGTACTTTCCTCAGGGAGAAAGTAAACATTGTTATGCCACAGAGGAGGCAAAAGAACCCATGAATCCCCTGAATATGAATTATGTGGACCTTACTGGAAGTCAGTTGGTTCCTCTGGCTGAGAAGCTGTGGAGGCAGGAGGGAAGTGAACTGGCAGAATGACTGGTGTTTCCAGCAAACACATACAAACAAGCACACCACTGATAGACAATGTTCTGGACTTACAGCTGGAGCTCTCCTACAGCTGGGATTGGTATGAATGGTTCTTCGATGAATAGTTGAAGGTGCAGTCCTGTCCACATAAAAACTGGATGGGGTGACACCAGGAAAATAAGAATCCTTTTTTAAAAAAAATTTCATCTCATTTTATTTTATTTATCTTTTTTTTTCTGGCCAAGAACCCATCCATAAAGCTTGGACAGCTATACTGACACTGGGCTGGGATGGGTGGATGAGGGCTTCTGAATGGACAAACACAAGGAGGAGAAGTGAATGGCAATGGCCACTGCATGTGATAGGGAAGTTGAGGAGGGACAGAGAGAGCAGAAGGAGAGTGTAGTTGAAGTGGTAAGCGTGGTGTTGCTTCAATATTAACAGGGACTTGTAGTGAGGTATGCCATGCCATAATAATGATGATGATTAATTCAATTAAAGTTGATGATAATAACATAACTCAATTGTAAGGCTATCATCAAGTCAAACCTACTTTGGTTATTAATTATTAAGTAGCTCTCCACCTACATTGTTTGGTGCTGCTGTTCACTGAACATGTACCTTCACCTGGTAAATAAATCAAACCACCCAAATACCATTAACTACCACTTCTCTCTGAGTATTAATATTAAACAAAAAGATGATCTGTTAACTGTATATTTAATATTCATCATCAATATCTGGATTCTTGAACTACGTATTGACTGAATAGTTAGTACTAGATAAGCTGTAAGAGCTCCATCACTTGAATAAACAAGTAGTTGCTCATTACCAGTCTGGCACTGTTCAAAATGTGCAAAGTAGCAGTTTTAAATGAACAGTCCCTCTCTGATAAAACTTATATTAAGTGACTTTGTTTATTAGAGAATCTTGACTCTATGTTTTTTTTGTACTGAGACGTGGTCCAAACTTGATGAGCACAGCTTGTTTTCAGAATTATGTCTCCCAGATTATGGGACTTGTAAATGTACCTGTTTTGTTTTGTTTTCACAGGTGGTTTTTATTTCTTCTCTTTTTAATTTTATTTAGGAGATAGTAGTGTTGACTTTTCTTTGTAGTTTTGCCTCACCTCTTTGTGTTGACTGATGCTAACTTACTTTTGCCACTAACCACTGTTTTTATGCCCCCTACCCGTGAGAAGAGGGAGGCATGCACGAATGCATGATCATATTTGCCTGTTTTGCGTTTTAGAGTTTATTTTAAAGTATCACTCTTGACCATTAAGGCTCTGCGTGGTATGAGACCAAGCTACCTGGCTGAACCTTTAAATCAGTACTTGTTGCTTGACATCTTTCGATGAGGCCCTGTTAGTTATCTCCAGGACAAGGCTAAAGACAAAGAGTGACAGGGTTTGTGCTGTAAGGGCCCCAACCCTCTGGAACAACTTACCTTAGGAACTTAGACAGACTTAGATATCAGCACCCAACCCTGCTGCTATAGGGCCAGATATCGGGGCTTTACAGCACTACAGACATTCACCATTGCATTTATTTTGCCAGGTTACAGGGCATCAAAGACAGTCTCTTGACAAGCTGTAATATAAATGCTACCTAATGACCACCAGTGTCCACAGATTAGTTGTTGCACAGACCTTTCACAGACAGTTGTTGTGGTTTCAAGACAGCACTTCACCCTGTCCTTGTGTTTATGGACAACATTGCTCATACTTTCCTGTACTGTAACTATCCAAAGACAACAGTGTCATTAGTCAGCAGTCTTACATGTGACACACACACTTTGATCTGAGCCCAGCAAGGTCAACCCACCCCTGTTAGTTTGAGGGACAAAGCAATGTGTGTTTTGTTATTGTTCCAGTAAAACTGTGTGTTGTCAGTACTGTGCATGTGTGTGTTTATCATCCTTGTGAAATAAGGAGGAGAGATGCAATTTTCTATCCTAAGACACCTTAAGGGAGAAAAGGGGGAAAAAAGGGTAACAAAAACTCAGCTCATAAGCAATGTGAGGTCTGCTTTCCAGTGCCAGCATTTGTCTCTAGTTGTCTCCAAGTGCCCTGGAGCAGAACAGTGAAAAGTGCCCATATTGAAAAGTATACCTGGCATTATGTTTTTCTGGCCGATGAAAAATCTACTGCTGGCTTATTCCAGTGCCCAGAATACTTATTCACACACGCCCCCTAACAGAAACTGAACACAAGTCTTGGATATTTTATTTAAACTTTATTTGGAGGCCATGTGTTCAGTTGGCAGGAGATGTGTTTTTAGCCTCAGTTACATTGCCAAGAACCAGGATAAGGCACAACCTTTAATACAACCCCCTTCAGACAGGGACTCTGCCAAAAAGCTTTTAGTGGAAACCTCTGGTTCCAGACCTGTTCAAACTGCAAGGCTTCTGTCAACTTGAACCACTGTACACTACTATCTGAAAGCAATAACTACAGTGATTTATGGTATTGTCTGTATATTTTTGTCACAGTGCTCTACATCATAACAACATACCATGTAATGCAACTAAGTATAATTGCTTATAAGTAATTGCTTACCTGTAGGTAAACACAGCTGAGTGAATGGGGATTTATCTTTTAACCCAAGGTCAGTTTTGACTTCAGGCTTATGGAAGCATCTGTATGTCATATCCAGGCATATCATACAGTATATTGTTATAGAGTACAGTCATCTACCCAAATGTCAAGAATGTACTGATGGTTTTAAAAAGTGGGATGAATATATTAGTAGATTATTATACTGTACTTTGAGAGTTTGTTTCAATCATGCATGATCAAAAAGCAGGATTTATAATGTTGCCATGGAGAGAGTGACTTAGTGGTGGGCTACACTTGACTCCCTTTCTTTTTAAGGCTATACTGTATGTGGTTATATTTTTGCAAATCTGCACCATGCTGCATCAGTTCCTGGCAGTTCATGTAACCATGGATATACAGGCAACAAGCACCTAAATTGGTTTTGATAGTGAGGAAATAGTCTATATTGATCATTATGAGGTAAAGTCTTCGGTTATAAAAATGTTCTACTGTATTTATGTGACCTCTAAGCAGACTTAGGGATTCAGATATGTATGTTGTGTGATCTGATTAGACTGAACTAACAAGGTGTGTGATTTCTGATGCAACTGCAGTTTGAAGGAATCAACAGCAACCAAGGTCTACACTGAGGAAAAATCATATAGATATCTCACGTTGTTGACCAATTATTGATGTGCATGAATAAAGCATTAGCCTTGCCATTTGCCTGGCCTGATGTCATTTTTGAAACTCTTTATTGTTAACTTGCAGGAAACAGATAATGGAAACAGAATGCCTTGTGTGCAATATTTGGTTGCTGAAACATAATTACAGACTGTTGTTATTTTCTCTGTCAATGTGATGTGTGCTGGTGTGAAACAAATGCATGGTCCCACCCAATGCAAGCTTTATATTTTCTGTCTTGTGACATTTACATGTCTAAAAAGGCATTATTATCCTTAAGGCTATTGATTCTCCCATATGTGTTTACTGCTCTCACTTTCAGCCAGCAGAGCAGCTTGTAAAGTTTCTTTTGGCTTAAACCTATGGCTCCCAATAATTGCAGCTCTCTGTGTGCTGTAGCTGCAACATTATGCATCCTTGTTTAAGTAAACCCTTAGAGCAGCAGATAAATCTCTTCTCCTTGAGGAAGTTTGGCTTTTATTGCAGCCCTCTCCTTTGTCTGCCTGATGGATTATAGTGGAGAATTTATGCACACTTGACTTAAAAATCTTGATCAGGCGCTCTTAAGCATCATGAATCACCACTTACACCATTGTCTGTGCCTGACTGTGGAAAGGCTGTAGGGATGAGACAAAGTGTTTGGGAACACATTTTAAATATTTAGCATGTTCCCATTTATGTTCAGTCATAATGACTCAATATAATTATAGGTTTCAGAGCCTGTGTTATTCTTCTTTATCTGTTTTGCTCATTAAATAAAGGTACTTGTATTTTTCAAATCGCCTCTCTTGGCCATTATTTGCTTTGTTAGCCCAGGGAAAGGGTTACCACCTACAGGGTCTTGTCCATAGTTAAATGCATCACTCTGTGGGGCCGACATCTGTATTTGAACTGGCCCAGAGCCCAGCTCTTGGCCTTGACTTCAAGCACATCACACCAATCATAATATACCCACACCTCCATCTTCAGATTAAACAGAAAGTGCCAGTGAAGCAAAAGCTGCTACAGTGAAGCCAACAGCTGTCTTTTTCAGTTGCCTCTGTGCTCGGTCTGTGTGCAGGCCATGTGCTGTGGTTATTTGGTTTGGCACATGGATCATGTTCACATCCCTGCCCAACTGTACATCCTGAAGATGAAACACTAAGATCCTCAGCCAGTGTTTAAGCCAGACATTCACGGCTGTGTTTAAAGTAAGAGCATACAAGATCCTTGCTACTCTCCCATTTGTTGTACTTTCTGAAGTCACAGAGTCAGTGGACATGGATGGAATTTCCGACAAGAAACACAAGAGAGCAGTGGAAAATGATGCACACTGCTCTGGTGGAAAGTTTTAGAGCCAGAGTTGATTACAGTGTGTCTAACGTGTACTTCTTGCAGATCTGTCCACAGAATGAAGGCCAGTCTGGCCTAAAGGGAAAAGGCAGATGCTGAATCTGCTGAAGGCATTTTAAGCTCTCACTCCAATTTCAGTGTTATTCCTGTACAAGTCTACTGGTACATGTGATGCTGAAGCAGTAGCATTTACTAATTAGACTCCCAACTTCCTATGGTAGAAAATTATAATGAGGCTCCTAGCATGTATTTCTGATTGATCTTTCACTGTAGCTTTATCCACAGGTTCATCTTCATTTACCAGCAAATTAACAATTCTTGTATAAATCACTTCAACCCCCAACCGCCAAAGTGATGAGGATTCCATTAAAATCATTTTCCTGAGCAACCAGAAACATGACAGGTTGAAACTGACTAATCTGTTTCATATTTGGGATTTGATTAATGTAAATAGAATGTGTTGTGAGTGGAGATGAGATGTTTGTGTCTGCAACTGAACCACAGCCAAGAATCATTGCTGTCTGTGCTGACAGCAGGCTGGGGAGGATGTCTGATAAAGGGCCACATTAGGCATGAAATAATCTCTCAATCACCTAACGCATATCAAGATCAAAACAACTGGGGAAGCTGGGCTGCTGGTGATGAGAGGAGAAAGACTGTGCAATGGGTGGGGGGCTGGAGAGAGACTGCAGATAAAGTTGTGAAAGGCAGAAATGTCAATGGAAATCAAATAACAGAAAAAATATCTATGTTAACACTGCAATGGAACACCATAGACTTAGCTATTTTTGTGTTTCTCACTGCTTTTGCATTGATTGTCATGTGGATGAGGCACAAGGTTGAGCAGGTATAGATTAATAGATGGATGATAAGGACATGGTTTCAAAGTAAGCAAGATAACGTGGTTTATTGCAACTGAGGTTTTATTTTTGGTTATGATGCTGTTCTTACCAAAGTACTTGATGACATGTGGGAACAAGATGACATCACCACAACAGGCCGCAAGTCAAGAAATACAAGCAGTCAGATGATCAGACAGGTTGCAAACATCAACATCCAACAAGTTATGTAGATGATCTAAACCACATTATTTGGAGATCAAACTGAAAATGAGTGCAACTGAAATGTTATATATCCTATAAAAAGGGCTGAGTTTTGACCCTGTGTGAAATAAGGTAAGATCTAATATTTGACTAAACTGCAACCTAGTTAATATTATTGTTAAACTGTTTCCAAATGATTCAGTTCAACAACCAAATCTGTAGATGCTAGGAGAAGTGAGATAGGTATTGGGGAATCAGAGCCAGTATCTACCATATTGCCATCTAGTGCCTACAGTAATTCAGCGCTCACCACATAGTGGTCATTAGACTGTAATGATTATGGGTGTTATGTTTTCTTTTGCTAATCAAGAGATTGCCTTGTAAATCTTTATTCAGTTACAAATGACAGTAGAAACCATTCATGTTTGTTCAACTAATTAACCATTACTGTAAATTTTTAATCATTTCATGTGAAATTAACCTTTAGACTGTTCCTTTCCTGCTTTCCATAGAACAGTTTTATTGGGTCTTGGTGGTAGTCAGATATTTGACGTCAGTGCAGAGAGATCAGGCCTTCCCTAGGGAAACAAAGAGAAGAGCGTGAGTGGTGAAACAACCGTTACCACCAGTAGCCGTGCATTTCACACCTAGGCCTTCACTGGTGTCCTACCTGCATTAACCCACCTCTTAATACCATCATTATGATGTCACAGCTAGAGAAACCATCAACAACATACAGAAACACAGTATAACAGAGCTTTGTATCACAGACAGACATGTCATGTAGCCAGAATAAATGTCATTGCTAAAGCAATTCTATAAAAACCCAATGAACACAATTCAACAGGTCTCCAAACACTGCAGCCACAGCTGCTCCACACACATCATCTCCAGCAGAAGCATCAATATTAACTGATAAAATGACAAAGACGTAAATAATAAAATATATGAGCATTTTACTCACTGAAACTGCTGATTATTTGTAGACAAAAAAAAAACAAAAAACAAAAAAACAACTTCATACATTCTCAGCTCTAAAATGAATTAAAACTTATGCGAGAAATACGACTGGGTAGACTCAACTTTCAGCATTAGCCTCCATAGCGATAGAAAAGGACTTATTGTTGGAACTGAGACGCACAGATAACCTCTACAACAAAGTCATTGAACTCTTCCTCCTCCTTCAGCCATTGTGGGTTGAAAAAACAGATAATAAATCTATTCTAACATGTTTTAGCTTGAGCTAGTAGCTATAGATGTGGTTTTCTAGCTCTGACCAGTATACTCTCTGACCATCCAATCAAATGACATGAAAATGCCAACGTTACCGTAGACCTGCTAGATGGCCCTTGGTCTTGCCAAAATCTGATTGGTAAAAGGATCCACGAGGCAACAGTTTTATCTATTTTAAATTACAGGGGCTGCACTGTTGATTCTGAAGGCTTCAAAGCTCTAACATAAACAGAATGTATTGGAAGCAGAGCAACCAGGAGGAAAGATATGAGATGTAGAGAATAGACTATTGGGAACAATTTAATACAGATAGTATTAATGGAAAAAACATATATAAAATATAATTCAGTGATTATGAAAGTGTTTAGTCCAGCAGAGAAGGCCTTGCTGGCCCTGACAGCCCACCACTGGTTACCATGCCCATGGCACATCCAACATCCCCCCAGGAAATAAAAACAGTCAGACCCTCATGTTCAGGCTGAGCATAGTGTTCTCTTAACTTTTATGTCCTTTAGTTCTTCTATTTCATTTTGCAGTACTGCCCTTCTGTCCTTTTGTCTTCATACGTTTGTTCTTTTCTTGCCACATACTTTTAGTGATTACTTTTTCAATTTTGCAATCCAGTTAATAATAAGTGAATTCAGAAGAGCAGAGATGCCTCTGAACCCATCCACCCATATCCTGTTGTGAAAAGCTGAAAGCATGAAATCTCCAGACTGCCAACTCAAAGGAGGCTCCAACTGTTGCTATTGTCATTACATGACATCAACCCAGTCACCAATAGAGCGCTTGGAATCCATTAATTACATAGTAATAAACATGGCATATCCCACTCCACCAGTTCTCAATTTACCACAATGTTCATTGTCTCAGCGACAAGTGTTCAATCACTTCATTGTTCAATGTTTCATTTAACCACTGCACTTATTATATGTTAGCATATAATAGTAAATAAATTATTTCATTTGAAACCACTCATTGCTTGTGGTCACTTGAAATAGAGAATAGGATCTCTTGCGTCATAAGTCACATTTTTTAGACTGTTGGGATTTAGAATATTAATATTAATATTGAACATTAATATCAATTGACGTCTTTAAAAAAAAAAGTGGAAAGTGGTGCCCTACACCAAGATCTTTCGGAATAAATTAATGCAGATTTGCAACACTTTTATTGTCAAGTGATCACTTTTTAGTAGTGCATGTAAGGCCACAAAATTATAGCCTCCTCTGTTGTACTGACAAATCCAAATTACATCTATCATTAAGTTAAGTAATAAGACCTGAGGCTGTTAAGTAATGTGTTTGCCAAAAAACATCCATTCACAAATTATTCACCTTGGGATCTTCCCAGCACATGTTAATGATACATATTGAGAACACCAGTTGCAAGCATGCCAATCAAATACATTCAATCTGTGAGGAGCAAGGAAACTTCCAGTGGCAGAATGTGAGCTAGATCTAAGGGGTGGAAGTCTTCATTAGCTTTAGAGATTGTAATGTAGGTGGGTCTGCCGGTCCTGACTGAAATGTTCCAGCAACAATGGATGGTTTTCCATTAAAATTTAATACAGATACTGACGTTCCCCAGAGGAAGTAACCTAATGACTCTGGTGTTCACCTGACCTTCACTCTGGTGCCGTCATGAGGTGGGCATTTTCTAATTCAGCTTGAAGTGTCATGTTGCCATGGAATTTTGTACCTACATTGATTCTATCAAGTTTGGTGATCTCATCAGTTAATATCCAGAACCACCCGCAGGTCAAAGTTTTAATTTATCTGTGAAATATGTAATCGACCTGATGGATTGGCACATTTGTGATTCCCAGGGTGATTCCTAATGACTGTGAGATTGACATCTTTGGTTCTGAGTTACGTATCCCAACAAATTGTGAATTGCCTGCTGTGAAATTTAATACAGATATTACAGGTCCCTGAGGACATATTCTACTGTCTTTCAGTAATCTTTATTTGGAGAAATAAATGCCATTTGTGCAAATTTACCACATTTGTGGTTTCCAGATGATGTATTCTAATGACTTTGGTGAGTCCCTGACATAAAATCTAGCACAGCCAACAGGCTGGCATTTTTAGTTCAGAAATGTCAACCAATTGTAAATGGATTGCCAGTAAACTGGTTTGTATCCAAAAAGCATACAATGACCAACTTTCAAGGTGAAACAGGAAAGAATAAGACTATCCATGCAGCTGACTCATTCTGCCCAGATGTCTCTCAGCAAGGCTTTTGAATGTGCCAAATTCCTTTGCCACAGTGCAGCAGTCATGTCTATATACCTAATCACAGAATGCTCACATTCCCTGCTGTGAAGAAAAGCAATAACATGGGCCAAGAGACCAGACTGGACATTTGGCAAATATTATTCCAGCTCCATGCTGCTCCTTGAACTTCCCCGTAGATCCCTAACTGCTTATTTATCTTTATATTAATTTGTGTTTATCTTCCAACTGGTTTCCCTTGTCTGGGTTTTCTCTCTTTTGTCTTGGCTTATTTTTAGGGCTGAACACTGTGTAGGCTGCACTCCATGAGCCCTGCCTTGTCCATCAGCACTACAGTTACATGGATTGAAACATGCTGTTGATGATGAAAAAAAACAAACCAAAAAAAAAAAAAAAAAAAAACATTGGACCATGCTGCACCCTATACCCTCTCTTTTCTCTGTTTTCTATGTGAACCCAGTTAAGTTCACCATCGGTAAATTGCCAGCACTGATTGACTCTAGGTCAATTAGCTATGGAAAGTGCCAGCTTCTTGCTTTTAAAGTTTGTAAGAGTAGATTTGTTTAAAGTTGCACAAAGTGTCATCCATTTGTTGCTCCTGGCCAAACTATAGTCTTCAGCTGAAGGGGTTCATACTGAAAATGTATACAGTATATACTCTGCCAGGTTTATTTTCCCACATAGACAGGCCTTCAGTTAATTCAGCTTTAGGTCAATGATATTTGAATATCTAAGTTCTGTGTTTGTCTTTTGTGTTTGTAAAAAAAACAGCTATTGACTTACTACTTGTTATTACTACCCCATTAAAATGTATCTGAATATGCATTTTCCACAGTTACTTTGGTAACAATCTCTATTTTTACTTTATAAAAGGTTAATTAGCTGTTACTAATAACCTTATCAGTGTGTAATTAATTTACTATTTATTCACTATTGCTTTATAGAGCTATTATTTGGTAGGTTGGTTGTTAAATTTGGCCAGTGTTAATCTTCCTCCAAGATGCTTTGATCTCTGCAGTAAGAAATGTCAATAAGATGTCAATTAAGAAAGAGTAATGGGTCTACAAATAAAACCGTCCATTTTGCAGTCACAAATGTTAAGTGCTTAATAATGACTAATAAAGAACCAATATGCATGCTAATAGGCAACTTGTTAATGGTGAATAAGTGTAACCTAATATAAAGTGTTACCATGTATTCATATACAGATCATGTTAGTACAAGGTGAGAGATCTACCACATGAGATTAGCTTCACAAAAGTAATGCTAGCGCTCCTATATTTGCACAGCTAACCCCCTCTTTGTCCAGCTTCACTTCCAGTCGGGATGGTACTAAAACCCTTTGTTTTTCATCTGACATCAGCATTACCCCATACCTGTCTACATGATATGCTGTTCCCTTTTTGTTTTGCTGCACTGACTAAAGAGATATCTTACAATGACATATAAAAGGCATGAAAGACAAGTTCCAAAGTCCACAGTTCACTTTCTCACTGGCAGCACATGAATTATAGAGTAGAGTAGCATACTGATCACTGTCCTCAACCAAGTTCACCTCTAGCACCCTGCCTTCATTCCAAGTCCCCCACTGTCTGAGAGGGAGGCTTCATCCACTCACATGCATACAGTATGAGTTCAGCTACATGTCTGATGAGTATTTAGACAATTCAGCAGGATGAAAAAGGGTCCCATGTAGGTCCACTGCTAGATTCCTTCCTTTAGATGTCTGTGGTTATTGAGATAATTTGAATACTCTGGTACTGGTGGTCAGTCAAGACCATCAGTGACTAGAAATTCTGCAGGATTCCTGTGGGATTCCAGGGATCAATTCAGACAAGATAACCAATCCCGAGGACAAGAGTCAGGCGAGGCAGGAGAGCCAGGAGTCACCGATGTTTAGGTGGGTGGTATGTGTCAAGTAACATTCAGATGAATGTCAGGACCCATGGTTTCCCAGCCAAACATTTATGATATTGTAATGAAATGATCAATATTATTCACTTGGTGGTTTTATTGTTGTAGCTGATCGGTGTATAATATAATAATATAATAGTGAGGGACACTCAGTTTGTTTATGGACCCAAAGAATCCATCTCTCCTTGTTCTCACAGTAAAACCATCAAACTTACATGGGACAAAAACTGAGACAAAACCCACTTACTCACATAAAGGACAAGCTGCAAAATGGAAGTAAACAATCAAAGACTCCATTTTGCATAATAAGACGTCATCACAGCGTTTGATACTGTTACTTTTATCAAGACAAGAAATTTGGTGCATGCCAAACTCACAAGGGAAAATTCTCCTGCCAGCGCAACAGGGACATGTGTTGCTACACATGAACAAGAAGTCTTGCTTCGTCTGCATCGTTCGGATTGTGCATCTACAAGTAACTAATTAATTAATTAATTAAAATAACTTATCTTTAGTTCTTCACCATGAGAATGATGTTTGAAATCAAACTTTCTTAGCAAGTTGTCTAGCTAGTGAGTGTGTGATAGATTTAATTTTTTTTACACAAAATTTTGCTAAGCTTAATTTTACATACTGGTCTTTCTTCAAACAAGTGAGAACTGCTGCTCGGTTAACGTTACACAGTCACATTAGCACAGTGAGGCCAGGGCTGAAAGGCAGAGGAGATAAAAAGCATGTCCTTGAGCCAAAACATTTTTACATCTAGCTGAGGGAATTAAGGGATTATCTTGAGCAAATTACAGTTGGTGGTTGATGGAACAGCGAAATGACTAACAGAGGTGGTTGTGATGAGTTTTATTTTACTTTCTGTCAAGTTTGAATGAAATTTGTTGAACATTGAGTTAAGGCTAGTAAGCTAACGTTAATCTCCGTCTGGCAAAACAACTTTTACATTAGGTGTAACAGTTTTTTTATGATTAGACTGTGAAAAATAGGGTTTCATTTCTTGACATTTTAATTTATTTGACAGAGACACAAACTCAGACTTTGTGATCAGAAATCTCCCTGCTACTTAGGCAAAAATGAGCAGCAGAAAACAGGGACTCAGGTCAGGTAACAAAAATATTTCAAGCCACAACACACAAAACATGAACCATTCAAACAAGAATACAGCACATAATAAGTAATTCTACTGCTTGATGTTCCTGTCCTGTATCCTAAAAATATTTTCTCATATCACACTGCCCATAAGCTTCAGTTGAGGTGTATGTGATTTTGCTATTGTGCAATGTTCAGCAGATAAAATAGTTCCAAGATATTGAAAGATCTGATGTGAAATTACACAAAATACCTCATGACATCAGTTAATGACTCATATCACCTTATGTTAGAAAACTCAAACTACCTCTTTTAGACAACACAATGTTATAGTTTTCCTTTTAGTCTCTGATCATAGACTATGTTGATTTCAGGTGCTGCATTGGTATCAATCCAGAGAGAGGATCAAAGGTCATCCGAGGATGTCTCCAAGAAGACAGGTATGGTGGTCCAGAAGAAGTCTGCCACAGTGAATACTGTGTCTCCACACTACTGAAGAACCTCATGGACTTTGAATGGGACTTCATATAGGTCAGTGAGCTTTCTCTTGTCTCTTGCTCAACTCCATGTGTTGTTCTGACACACTGACATTGCCACATTAAGCCATAAAAGAGTTTCATATTATCAGCTTTATAAGCATGTAATGTTATTGTACATCCCTGAGTTATTTTGATTATTTTGTTTGCTGTTGTTTTAGAGCAGCAACACTGCAAGCCAGAGAGAGGAACAACCAAGTAGATTCCCCTCTGAATCAGGACTGTCCACACCTACTCAGACAAAGATAAACATGCACCTACCTCGCAGAACTCTTTTAAGAGGTAAAACACAAGCCTCACAGGACTCTTTTGAGGTAAAACACAAGCCTACCTCACAGAACCATACTATTTTAAAAGGTAAAACATGAGCCCATGTCACAGAACTCTTTTTAGAAGTAAAACAGGGGCCTACCTCTTTGTAAGAGGTAAAACATGAAACCACAGGACCATTCTAAGAGGTAAAACTGTCTAGTCTAATTTTTCCCCAAATGTTGCCATTGATACATATTTTCAAAGTTCTTACTGAGGTATATTTCATGGCAGTAAATTTATGTTCTGTAGATTTAACTGCTTTTTGATAGAACATATGTGTACCTTACAGGACTATTTTAAGTGGGAAAAACTCCAGCCTACCTACAGTTTCTTCCCAAATGTTGTAATTGATGCATATTGTCATCAAGTTCTTACTGATGTGTATTTTCAAAATGGTCTTAATGCACATTTTCATCTTGGAAAAGTGTGTTTTAAAAATGTTCTTATTGATGCATAATTTCAAAATGTTCTTACTGATGCATATTTGTAGACAGCAGTAAATTTAGATACCGTAGATACTTTAAACTGCCTTTTGAGAGCATATAAGCATTCCTCACATAATTTGTTATAGGTTAAACAGTTATTTCCTGTGTATTAGTCGCCTCAGTATTCAGCCCAATTGTTTGATCTAAGGTAAAGTTCAATATGGTAAGATAAGACACTGTATGTAAAACAATAGTATGGAAACAGTTTTGTTGTGTTTTCATGTTTGGTAAGGTCTCTTACATGCATTTAAAAAATGTTCGTTTATTGCCATTGCGTCCAGCAGACACTATTTGGCTGTTATTATTTTGCTACTCAGAATCTCTTTGGCTTTTTTATCTGGGACATCTAACAGTTTTTAGTTTCTTTTATTATTATTATTGTATTTTACAGTAGCAGTATTCATGTTGACACTACCCATTTAAATAAACATTTGTGTGATTTATATCCTTTGTAAATTGTTTATTGATTATTCAGCATAGGTTTAAGCACTTCTCTGTAGCCCACAGTACAAGAGATTTTAGATATTCTAAAGTGCTAAACATAGTCACTGTATTATACCTGTCTACAGTATAATACAGTGAAAATGTAATGTAACCCCAGAATGTTACTGTAAATTAAAAATAATCATAGAAATATGCTGCATTTTATTTTTACAGTAGTAGGCTGTAAAATTGTTCAACAGTATGAATACTGTAAAATTACAGTATACTGTATTGTTGGCGTCTCTGCTGCCAGTACTTTACAGAAATTTACTGTATTTCACTATAACAGTAATGAGCTGTAAAGTAGTTTCACAGTATAAGTACTGTAGAATAACGAGCAGCAGAGACGCCAGCACTTTACCGTTATTTTACAGAAAAAATTGTTACAGTGTAGATAAATGAGGAAAGTTAGTCTAAATTATTTTCACATAGGGCTGCAACATGTGAATGAAGTGAAAGGGCCTGAATATTGGTTTGATGACACTGAGGTTGAATTTTGCAAAATGCATAAATTAAACCAAAAATTAAATCAAACCTCTGCCGCTCCTCATCAAGGAAAAAAAAAAACCTGCTTTAAAAAATAATTTGGCAGCAAAGATAAGAAATGCTCTGTTACACGCACACCTCCTCCTCCAGTGACATCAATCCTGTGCATGTAATGTATAGGCCTCCCATGACTGCACACATCAATTTGCCAGACAGCCTGTGCATCTTGCCTTTCATATTGAAAATCAAAATGTGCTTTTTCATTAAAGCTCATGACAGAAGCAAATATGGCACCTTGAGCAATCCATCAACACTGTGTCACTCAGCTCCATCAGAAAATGAAGTCGCACTTGAGTCCCACATTGTGGTGCATGTAAACATCTGCATAAGTACACATTCTCTTGTCTTCACGTATGACACAATACACAATATGAAATCAGCAGGCACTAGACTGCAACAAAATACTATTTGTGACAGGCCTTATCATGCTGATAGGAAGCTACGCTCCCCAAGCACTTTATCAGGAACACCTGTACACCTATGTATTATAACATATTAAATAAGTAGGAGTACAGGTGTAATTGTATAAATTGTATACAATTTTCCTGTCAGCCAATCATGTGGCAGAAGCGCAGTGCATAAAATCATATAGATACGATACAGGTCAGGAGCTTTAGTTCTCGTTCATATCAAACATTGGAATGGAGAAAAAAATATGATCTCTTAGAGTGTAGCATGATTGTCGGTGCCAGACAGGCACACAATAGCTATAACAGTTGAAGACCACATCAGGTTCCATTCCTGTTAACAGAGAACATAAATCTGAGGCTGCAGTGGACACAGGCTGACCAAAACTGGACATTTGAAGACTGGATACAAAATGAGGTTCTTAAGTAATGACAACAACTTGAGTTGCAAGGTTTGTATGACCAAATCACTTTAGCTGGTGTTTATTACAGTCCATGTTTGCTTGGCTTTGGCTTTAATATACATAATATATACATATATTTTAACATGTCCTGTTGGCATATAATAAAATGAGAAACTTGTGACTGTGATTAATTATTATAACTGTTATTTTTGTCTTTTATTTTCATTGTTAACTGCAAACTTGATGGTTTGTCATACAGTTAAACCCATGACCCCTAGGTCAAAATGATTTAAACAACACATTAAAAAACAACAAGGTGCTAAAGGGCTTTATGGAGGAATTTAAAATACAAATAAATAGTAATAATATGAGAATTGACTACACCAATAGAGACATTTTTGGGAGTTATTAGGCCCTCTACCTTGGTCTTATCTATTTGCCATCCAACATTCCACATCATCATTAAAGAGTGACTCACTGACATATAATTGTAGGCTTGATGTTTTATTAGAAAATTTTCCGTGTTTTATTTGAAGTTTTGATATCCACGAGAACATACATTTGTGGTTTAGATACCAAAAATCTTCCCAAGATAGTTGTACATCTCCTCCCTCACACTTCTCCCAGGAACTCTAGCAAGAACAGGGTGTTTTGTGTCTGAACCTCTCTTCTGATTGGCTGACTGTTTTCTGAGTGACACACAGCCAGGCCAACCACAGGTAATGGCTTGTATCCTACTGTAGCTTGGTAAACTCATTGGTAAATGAAAATGATAATAACCACTCGGTGTTGTGTTGTTAATAAACTGTGTAATGGTGACATCACAAAATTACAGAAGTCCTTGTTTAGCTCATTTATAAGTTTCTAAATACCGGCTGTGTGCTTTTGTGTTTTGTGTGTTTTGATGCTCTCACAGTAATAATTTGCGGCACCTAGACCTGCTTTATAATCAAAAAAGACATGGACATCCCACTTCATACAATGTGGAACCTTAAGGGTTTAGGTTAGTTTACATTGACTTAAAATCTTAACAGAGGCAAACATTACCTTTTCAACCTCAGCATGTTAACAGTGTCACTGTTGACTGATCTATTGTGTTGTAAAGCATTAGCAAACATTATATTAACCATCAATAAAGCCATTATAAAGTATAAACCTGAATAGAGGGAGGCTTATCAGGATATACCAGATATATAGATACTGCAGATATAGGTCTGCAGTAAATTTAGCCTTGCTTATCACAAAGATTGAGAGACTCTGGAAATTACCAGCCTAGCCATAAACTGGCACTAATTTAACCCTGTAAAGCCTAAACCATTAAATAATTGACAGAAAATTCCAATTCTTTGAACTTGGAGCCTTTATTGGTCCCTCTGAACAAACAAACAAAAAATTTTTAAAATATTATTTTCCATATATGAGTTTCAATTTGTCACTGGAAGGCCCTCTAATGAGTAAATTACTACCCCGTGTTGGATTATCTGTGCACTGCATGTATCTGATTGTATACATCAGGTTTTTCAGGGAAAAAAATATCACACTGCTCATGTGGAGGGCTGAAAAACTCATGTATCAAATATGATACGTTAGGCGTTATAGGGTTAAGTTGAACAAAACATGTATTTCCACATAAATATATTGTCTAGTGCAGCTTCACTATATCATAAACTGAAAGAAGCAAAGGTTAAGCTAAATGTTACTGCCACAATATCCCCATGACAGCTAGCCTGTCCTTGTAGCACCTCTCCATTTCAGTTCAAAATCAGCAGAGACCAAAGCACATGTTCCTGATGAAGTTACAGACAGATGGTAGGTGTTATTTGCTGTGTTTGCTTTATACCACCAAACGGGCTGCCTACATCTGTCCTGGCACTGAACGCCAAGCAGCAGCAGCTGTGGTGTCGTGTATACCTGCCAATCAGCAGCAGTGCTGCAGCATAAGAGCATCATTTAGCCTCACAGCATCTTCTAAAAGTCCCACTGGGTAGATGGAGACATAAACCTTGTTGTGAGTGGGAGGTCAAAACAGGTCTAGGTAGGTTACTGCAGTTAGAAGTGTTTTATGATGATTGTGGCCATATAAAGAGAGAACCAACAAAGCTTTAATTGAGGTTGGAAAACATACTTATTTGAGTTATTGTGTTGCATGTTTCGCAAAACTTAAAGGACTCCAACACTGGCTTTGCATGTGACATTCCAGTGATTGCCAACCAGCAGTCAGAAACCTTACAGGAGTCACAAAATGTATGTATTTCGAGATGATTATTTCTCAGGTGGCAAATAAAACAAACAAAATAAATTTGATACACAAACTTATGTTTGTTTTGTGGCTTTTTTTTTTCTAATCTTTCTTCCTAAAAATGTATTTAATTAAAATGATCTTTGGTTGTACTACAACAACTTATAACTTATAACAGTTATGGACATTCAATTATAATGACAAATTGCAAAGAGATATTGTCTCACATTATTAAAAAATGCTGGGAACCATTATAACAATCCATTTTGTCCATTTATCTTCCATTTAATTCATCATATACTCTAAAATTAGTGAGTTTAGTATGTATACCAGCATTTTGATCAGTACTATTCATCCATCCACCCATCCATCCATTTGTTATCTACACCATTTATTCCTTAAAGGTTGCAGGGGTGCTGGAGCTTATCCCAGCTGACATTGGGTGAGAGGAAGGGTACACCCTGTGTGGTTGCCAGTCTTTCACAGAGCTGACATATAGAGACAAACAACCATTCACACTCACATTCACACCTACAAGCAATTTAGAGTCACCAATCAAGCTAACTTGCGTGTCTTTGGACTGTGGGAGGAAGCCAGAAGAAGAGTACCCAGAGCAAACCCATACAGGAATACAAACTCCACACAGAAAAGCTCTGGGCAAACCCAGGTTTCGAACCAAGAACCTGCTGTGAGGCGATATGCTAAGCACTGCACCTGCAATGGTCACTGTTTGAATTAGTAGAGCATGCACATGGAGCAAAAGGTCTCTTAAACAAATCAATATGTACAAGTTTAAGTGAATGTAGGGCAATTTGCCACTGTTTCAGTGTATAACCTGTATAGAATTTATATATAAACTTGACTTGCTACAACATTAATTCTGCATTTAAGAGTAGACTGTGTAAGGCCGCCACATTCACAAGGTGGGAAATCATTTTTCCAATTTAAACTATTTAGTGTACACTGCATTTTTACAAAGATATTCGAAGAATAGTCTAACATTAAATAATATAACTAAGGATGTGTAGAGGAATTTGTTTGTCAGGTTTGTTAGGTGTAGATGTGAGTGTGAATGGATGTCATTCGTTATGAACACATGATAAAAATCATCATAAGCTCTTCTTTTATCTGCAATATTCAGTAATGTCCTCTTCACTAAATTGCAAGCCAATTCTTTTGACAGATTTTTTTTCTGTAATAATATGTATGATGTCAGTTGCAGAAAACAACATTGGAATGGAACATCCTTGTCACTTTGATTTAGACATGGATAATAACTTTACTGATGAGCATATGGCACATAAGGGCCAAAAAAAAAACCTCTCCTCAGCAGAGTGGGACATTTGATGATGAAGGAGACATTAAAACTATCCATTACTGACTGTTTCTCTGAAAAGCTATGCAAGACCATCCATTGCTCTGCAGTGTACTGATGAAAACTGTAAAACACACAGTAAAAATTATTTTCAGGAAGGACACTAATGAAAATGAGCAGTCATGTGAAGATTAAGATTAAAACTGCCAGACATCTCAGTTTGACAGAAGTGATGTAAACAGTGGGGCCTCTCTCTCCCTCTCTCTCTCACTCACTCACGCACATACATCGCTGTCTATTTATAAAACACAAACATTCAAAAGAAGCTATTTTAAATTGTGTGGAATCTCTTTTCCCCCCAAAAAGCTATCCCAACTAACTTCAATACTTAAATGATGAGTCTGTCTTATTTATTCCTGTAGCTTTATAGTGCTTTCATCCTCAGACCCTGGACTACTGTTCACTTGACAACTGCTGAACATCTCAAAGAGATGATGTTCACACCATGTATTCAGCTTCAGTGACACCTCCAGTAAATGTGTCATATTCAGGTCTAACCTTACACAGTGCTGACATGCCAAAGTTTTTAGATTAAACCAAAATCTAGATTAAATTACTCTCATGGGGTGTCCTCCAGTTACAGACTATTCATTTCAAACATAACCATTCATTGCATTCATTTTCTAGTATTTTGTTATTAACCAAAGTATAAGACAAACAAAAAAAATGACTGTACAAGAGGTAACACCAAAGTTGCTTCACTTCATACTGTAAGGAACATGAATGTCCGAATCAGTTTTTTTATGACAATTTATCTAGTAGTTATCTTTCAATTAAAATGTTGTTACTTACAGACCAACCAATATTGCAATACATAGATCCTTGCATGGAACTATGTCTAAAGACAATACTTAAGCAAATTTTACAGGTGGTAATAGTGTATTTGTAGGGGACATACAGTATACTACAATGTGTGTCCAAGGCAATGAAGGAACTGTGGGGCTCACTGTTGGCTCAGAGTAAAAAGGCATAGCCTTCAGATGGGATTTATTGACTTTATCAAAAATGCAGCACGTTGACACATTGATCCTTTATTGCAGCAGCACGTTACATGTTGGAGGATCTGTGACCTTGTTTCATTCCATTTATTGTATGTGAGGTTTGTCAGCCCTTACTGTCATTGCAAAAACCTTGTCACACACCTGTTTCTTGTAATTGGCTATATAATGTCATTTACACCCCCCATGAGAAAGGTGACATGCAGTGCAATATATCACAGTGCTGTACCAGATGGACTTTGAGTGACAGGGTGCATATAATCTAACAATATCTTAGAGACACACTGGCAAACAAGCAGACAAATAATCAAGTGGCACCTCAAGATATTTGACAGTGACCAATAAAATCTGCAATGCCCTATCTATACAGTGTATGTGGGAAGCATCCTAATGACATTGCTGTACTACCTGATTTGGTAGTTGAGATAAAAAAATGTAAAATCTTTTGCCTGCGGGTGGTGCTATAAGTGAGCTGACAGCAAAATAGGAAAGTATCATCTGATTCATCATTCTCCTGATAGAATTCATCTTCTGGAAAGTGTCAGTATACCCAAATTATATACTAATTATGCAGCAAAAAGAAACCTTAGGCAATCACCAAACAGCAGGAATAACACCCTGCAGAACATGGTGGGGGATATGTAATGGACATACACTGGACACTAGAGACAGCAGGTGGGTCAAAGTAGGTCAAAGTAAGGACACCCATAAACCAGATAATTAACAGAGACAATAGCAGTCTTCCCTAAGTCCAGACCAGCTATTAGTATGTCAAGTGCATGTAATCCATCATCAACCCACATAAAAACCAAGCGTAAACCTGAGGGTAAACCCAAGAAGACTTCATCAAGAGCTGAACAAAGTGCCAAAAGAAGAGCAAAGTCTCTGGACTTTTAAAGGCTGAAGAGTTGATACAGACTAGTAGAACCATTGCCTGGTAACCACATGACACTTCAGGGAGTGTACAATTGAAGTCCACTGTGACAAAGTCACCAACTTCTGGCATCACTGCTCTGGGTTCCAACCAGGAAAATCTCCAGCAAGGACAACACTGCTCAAGTTGGCTAGACATTTCATTACTTGACTGGATTGATGCCAAAATAAGACATACATCCCAGATTTGTTAACAATACATAACATATAATACAGTATACACAACCTAAACCTATTCACTTCCACTATCATGTTACTAATTTCGCCAGCTGTTAGTTAACCTTCTTAGTTTAATCATATTTACCTCTTTATTTATTTTATTGTAGGTATTTTATTTATTTCATGTAATAGAAGGTAGTTAGTGAAATCATCTCTATTTGGACCCAGTTGTTGCTTGTGTGTTTCTTTTGCAGTAAAGAACAAGGATACCTTGAATCCCTGGAATTTAAAAAAAAAAAAAAAAAAAAAAAAAATCTTTCAACACAAAGCACCAGAGCCGAATTGAGAGGCACTGCTGCGGCTGGAGTGTCACTCACCCTGTATGCCTGCATGAGAGTCCCTGACTGGACCCACAACACAGCGCAAACCAGTCCAACAGGTCTCTGTATTCTGCTTCCTGCCTACTGCTGACACACCCTATAAAGAGAGAGTAAGTTGTCACTGACACTTGACATTAACAGGTGCTACAGCAAAAGGCCGCCACTAGAGTGGTTCCATCTTGAATATGATTTTATACACCTACCTTATAAGTATACAGGTAGGTAACAGCAAATATAAATAAATTAGTAGAGAAGCAAGATGAGTGCTAATGCTTCCACACAGGGCACGAGTGGATCACTAAATGGACTGATTAGAATGATGTGAGTCATGTGCTGTGAGTCATGCGATGTGGCCTTCACAGTCACTGGATCTTAACATAACTGAACACCTGTGGTTGATTTTAGATTAATGTGTTTGGTGCCACTGTCATTTGGGAATATATTTTGGAAGAATGGTGCTCTTCCTTACAAGATGTTTCACAGACTTGGTTGTTTCTTTGATCTGTCACCCATCTGTAGTGCATTTCAGCTTATTGTTTGGCTGGAAATACCACCTGTATTCACTGGTACTGGTGTGTAAATAAGCAACTGTTTTGGTAGTCACCATCAACTTAAAAGGTGATATGTCCATGTCAGTGTTCACAACTTGTTTCTGCTGTATCCACTTATTGTAGGGTTAGTAGTATTGTTCATATTGTATTAGTCATAACAGTATTAACATGAACCATATTTTTTGCACTCGCAAATATTTCAGACAGACAATTTTTTAAAATGTTGGCTGTAGAAAGAAAAAAGAAAAAAATCCTACTAATAATAAAGTTTTTGTGGAATCAACAAATAACAGTCTTTTCTGGAAATACAGCTGTATCTGAAATATCATTGTATGGCGTAGCATTAAAGGTTTGTTAATAGAGCAAAGCAGCAAAAAAATACCCTCATGTGCAGTATGTGGACACCAATAGTTTATGTGTAATCTCAAGAAAAAATTCTCAAGAGCAGATAAAGCCAACCTTTCACTGAGGATACTAGATATTAGGGATAGACCAATTATCTCCTGGGCAGATTATTGGCGCCGATATCCAGCATTTTGACGCATATCGGTATCGGCCTTTTTAAAAATCTGACGGCTGATAAGAGATCAATTTAAAACTGGGTTATTTTGGCTCTGATGCAACCGCCTCTCTGTCTGCAGTCACTACTCTGTCTCCAGCATTGTCCAGCACCATCTGATTGGTTACATGCAGAGCCATGGCACGGGTAACAGCCAATCAGCATTGAAAGTTTATGAGAAAACAGCTCATACAGCTGTCACTGTATACATTTCCCATGTGTTGTAAATAAAGTCACCTAGTGTAAGTGCAGTCAGATTCTCTAAATACTACGGTTCTCTTTTCCTAATTCCTATCAATTCTCCTTCACGTCTTTCCTTGAACTCTTGACGTTTTCCATTGAATTAAAGGAAAGGTGGTTAGGAAAAGGAGATTTTTTTGACTATTTGACCTCAGCCCATGTTAGGAGGAGATTGGGGTGGGTGGATGGCTCAACAAAACACAGGATTGTCACACAGGAAACTACTTTTTGGTTCCAGTTTGAACCCAGTAGCCACTGTTGTTTCTTTAATTGAATTCCACAACCAGTTTTAACCCAAACCACCATCTTTTCCTAAAACTAAATTGACTAAATAAATAAATAAACCTAAACCTTACCAAACGGAGACCATTCCACAAGGTGAACCAGAACTACTCCTCAAAACTCCTGACTAGCCTTCCTACTACATGTGTGCTGGACCCCATTCCCACCAACCTCCTCCAAGCCATATCTCACACCAATATGCCACCTCTGTTCTTATCTAAGCATATTGAAAGGGCAGTTTTCAAACATGTCTCAGAACTTCTCTCACAGAATGCCCTCCTTGATCCAAATCAGTCAGACTTTGAGAGCAACGACATCACTGAAACCACTCTATTGTCTGTGACAGAGGTCCAAAGGGCAGAGCTGTAGCTCCGTCCTTGGTTCTTATCTTGCTAAACCAATCAGCAGCCTTTGACACAGTGAACCATCTCAGACAAAGCACTTTCTTGGTTTGAATCCTATCACTCCACTCCTTCAGTGTGTCATGGCAAGGATGAGGTTCTTATCCCATCCCCTCCCCACAGGGATACCCCAAGGATCAGTACTGGTGCCCCTTCTCTTTGCAATATACACCACCTCTTTGGGTCTAATTATTTCTTGAAGGCTGCTTATGGAGTTAGAACAGTGACATTAAATTTTTGACACTGAAAATAAAATTTGGCATTGAAAACAAAACCTAAACTGAAGAAAAGAAAACATTGGTATGGAAATATTAGCATTTGAAAAAGTTGTATTGCCACTGAAACAAGTATTGGCATTGAAAAAAGTTTCACTGAAAAATAAAAAATTCATTCATTATCTATATTGCTTATCTGTTCAGGGTGGAGCCTATCCCAGCTGAGGCAGAAGGCGGTAGACCCTGTAGAGATCGCCAGTCCATCACAGGGCCATAGACAAACAACCATTCAGACTCACATTCACACCTATGGGCAATTTAGAGTCACAGTTGAATCCTTAATATTCTGATTTAATTTGATCAGAAGACAAAAGAAGTTTAAGTTTCAAACTCCAAGATGTGGCAGCAAGCCTTTAACTTGAATAATAAAATTCTGGGTTTCTTGTTTTCAATGAAACATGAGGTATTAGATAATGTTTTTATTTTAATCAACCAAAAGTTAACATTTACTGGTACAGAATGAAGCACAACACACAGTTGGCTGTTTCATTTTGTGTGTGTCTAGTTTGAATATTCCTTCTAAAATTCTTTTGACCGTTCCTTGTAAACCAAAAAATGACCTGTATTTTATTGTAAGTAGTATGTCACTTCCATAAGGTTTCTAGGTAGAGCAATACCAATGTTAAACAGTTCAAAAGTCCCATTTTTCATCTTTACTTTAATGTTTAACTATGTTACTTGTAATGGGGTCACAAAAGTTTGCTAATGTCAGCTTAGGCTGTATTGTCATTATTAGCTAATGCATGTGGTGTTAGAATGACCGAAATGACGACTTCATCCATTCATCTTACATTATGTTTTTAATATGTTTTGTCCTGTGAATATTTGTTTGATTAAATTTGTAAAAAAAACCCAACAAAATCTGTAATTTTAGATCTGTTGTCAATCAATGAAAAAACATTGATGATGGAACTGAAAAATGTAGAGTTTTTAATCCCCAAATCATACCTGGTAACCACTGGAGTGCTGGAGATCTGGAGTACAATGGTGAAGAGAGGGCATTGAGGAATATACTCAGAGAAAGGTGCTGGCATCCTCAGCATGTCAGCGTGTCCCAGTCAACTCCTGTCAGTGAACACTTTGTGCTCACTGTGCAGTATTGTTGACTTGGATGGCCTCCAGATGTAATTGCTTCTTGTTGCTGAAATACATCGTGCCTGGCACACCTTCACTCATTATGCTGTTTCATCACAGCATAAGTAATCCAGTTTGTCACAGCACAGATGCCATCACTTACATTACAGAGGACACCTGCTCATAAAAGTGCCACTGCCCAGAGGCCATGTTCAGAACCACACTGCTGTATATCCACTCAAAGCTGCAGTTTACTGAACATCCACTACATAGCAGTCATTCAAGTGTTACAGAGGAAGACAGCTAAAAGTCCTTTCAAGTCCTTTTACCAGCATTTTGCAGTTGTTCTGTTAGTCTTTTTTCTTTAAAAATGTATTTATATATTCATTCCTTACTTTATATTTATAAATGAAAAATATAACCCAATATCAAACTCCATACTGACAGAACAAGGCTATTTTTCTGTGTTTATAATTCCTTGTACTCATGCCAAGCACTGCGGTCTGAGACTTGAACATGAACAAAGCAGCTGTGACATCAACCACAGCTTCCTGTGAGGATTTTACTATTTCTTTTTGTCAGATAGTAAAACAGGCCCCCTTTTGAAAATACTGTGAATTGAGTACATTTTGAATTGTGTGCAGCTAAGGTGCATTTCCTCTGAGGTCTTCAACAATGTTCTTAGTCAAGACCAGAAATCATCAAAACGTAGCAAATGTATGTATCGGTGGGTGTGTGTTGCTTCATGTGCCAGTAACATGATGGAATACAGTCCAGAAATGATTTGAGTAATGTAATTTTAAAGGCTTATCAGACAACAAAACACTACATTGTACATAATGATGAGATGAGAACAATACCATCATTACCATTTTAGTTTAGACTGTTAATTACATTTGCTTAGTAGAGGCTGAATTCACTCAATTAGAAAATCTGCTTGTGACACCCAATGAAAAGTTGGGGAAACACCACTGATCTGATTAGGACTCTTGGTTGATGTTGAGATATTTTAATCAAAAGAAAAAGATCAACCTCATGGTCATGGTAGAGAAGAAGTCAGGAGATCACCAAAATAAGTAGCTCTTTTCCTCTGGGGACCTTAAATGTCGGTACCAAAGTGGTGGGCCAACTAACCAACCAACTACTCTAGAGTCACGCTGCTAGCATGGCTCTGTCCAGACCAGCTGTAAGGGCCACCACTTCAAAATTGCCACCCATCCCTTAGCTGCACCTACAGGGGTTTGGTTTTTACCATTTTAGTCATCATTGAGGCAACTAAATAAATAAATAAATAAATTGGGCATGAGGCAGCAAATCAGGATGAAATAACTCACAGTTCTGCAGTTGAAAATGTGGTGCAAAAGGTAATACCCATACAGTCTGTGTATTGCCTGATTATATGTGTTTGACATTTTAGTGTTTATCATTCTCCTCATCCCAAATACCATTACACCTACACACAGGTAATGGAAACAATCTCAAACATACTTCTGTTCAAAAAACTTGCTGATGACTGTCATCCCTGTTTCCTGTTAATATATTTTCCACAGCCTGTTTAGCAGCCCATAAAAGCTGAATTCACTGGCACACTGTGTGAACTGGCAGTCACTAATGACAAGAGGCACAATGATAAAAGCCTCAGGCTGTGCCAAAATGGCACCCTGGTTGATCCTATAGTTTAATCCTGTACTTTGGGGTAGGCAAACAGAAATAACTATTAGCCTAACATTTTCCAAACATACAGTGAGAGACCATCTGGATTTTGCAGTGTTGGGATAGCTTTTTAATTCATGTTTGCCTGTTTGAATGGATGTGGATCATTTGGACAGACAGACAGTGGTGGTGGCATGTCATAAAGGCTGCAGCCTGGTTAAGGCCCATTGCATTGTGGTTAAACAGCCCAGTCTCTCCAGGTATAAATTTTTAATGGATGAAAGTGTCACAGCCCGCTTGTGGCGTGACCTTAGTTTCTGTTTTCTAGTTTCTAGTTCTTCTTTCTCTTGTGTTTCTAGTGTTTAGGTTTGTTATTTTGGTATCCTTTTCCTTTTATTTTGAAGTCTCTTGTCCTGTTTGGTCTTTGGTGTTTTTACTTCTGGTCTTTGTCTGTTTTTCCCTCCTTTTTTCAGCCCCATCTGTGTCTGGTTTGTAATTATCCCAGTGTGTATATATGATCCTGTGTTTCCCCAGTCCTTTGTCAGAGTATTGTCATGTCTTGCGGATGTGTTTTGGTGTTCGGCTTTGTGTCCTGTGTCCTGTGTTTCCAGTGTTCTCCAGTGTTCTCCAGTGTTCTCCCATGTTCCCCTGTGTTCCTTTTGGATTTGTTTTGGATCTCTTGTTTTCTTGGACTTTTTCCTGCGCCTTTCGCCAGTGAGTTTTTGTTGGTTTAGTTTTTGTTTAATAAAACTTTTGTTCCATCTGCATCTGGGTCCTCGCCCTGAATTTGTGACAAAGGTTTCATTGAATGTAATCCAGGGTTTTGCTGAATTTTACTGTACACATGTCAAAGCCCTTATAACATGTTGAAGGCTATGGACATATTGTATATCACAACATGTTGTAATATAGGCACTTGCAATCACATGCGTGTACCTAAACAAAATAGATCATATGATGATCACAACAAATGTATACAGGTGTTGATCTGCTACCTCTCTAGTTAAGGTTTGTTTAAGTGTAGTATTACAACTGCTCTGTTAAGTTAAGGAAAGACTGGTTATGATTAATATTAAAATATCACAAATTGAAAGAGCAGCAGTTTCTGGTGTGATATAGTCTAAACTCAGCTACTATATTCTTTATATGTATGTATAAAACCTTTTGAACTGATGACGTTTCAAAAAGTTCACTACAGAAAATGACACACTACTTATGTTAGGGGTCTCAGACAAACCTGCTGTAAAACATGGTTAAATACAATATATTTTCCATCTACAATTGTGATTGATGTGGTACTTTTTGTAGTACTTTTATGCACAGTTTGTTCATCCAAGCTAATTGTTCCAGAACATCATTAACATCACTATCTTAGCTAACATACTGTACATATCTGTCTGTGAATGACATTTTGGTAAACAATAGAAATAAAATGTGTGTGTTTTTTTTTGTTTTTTGTTAAATGAAAAAAGAGTGGATTTTGGACTTGCTGTCATTATTTTTACACACACAACAGTGAGGTTCGTGAGATCCCAAACAATAGGAAAGCAGAGTCAATTTGGAAAAATAACACCATACCAAATTTAGATAACAGTTAAGGTCATAGGACAGAGTGAATGGGTAAACAACTGCCTCAGAGCCCCAGTGGTAATCTGATTATGATCATTATGTACTGAGCTCACATATCCCCACATTTCTAGATTAAACTATGTTTAACTGTTCCAGGAATAATGTATGCAGTGCATGTAATGGATTAGGTACATTGGAAGGAAATTGTTGACTTTTTCAATATTCCACTTTAACTGAAACTGTTCCAAACAAGCAAACAAAAGGTAAAGCCCTGCAAATTCCACTTTAGCTGAAACTGTTTTAAACCACTGCTAAGCCAGTTGGATATAAAGTTTTACAAGAACAGCCCTAAGTTATTACGAGTGTTTGAACATCAGTGCTGTTGTTTCTGGAGAGAACACCAATGATTTAATAAATATTTTAGAGAGGCAGAGATAATTGTGTGTTTTTTTTGTTTGTTTTTGTTTTTTTGTTATGTTTTGTTTTCCTACAGACATTTACAGTTACAGTTAGTCTTTCTGACATGTGATGTTGCTATGACTTTATTGAAAGGACTCAGACTCTATGCCTTTCCATTGAAAGCTTCACAATATTAAATTTCTTGCAGGGGTATTTTAGATATATTGCTTTGAACAGTATTCCAGTGGCTCTTCAGATGGTATTCTATTTTATTTTACCCTGACAATTTGGTTGGTTTGACAGCAACCTGACTGTTGACTGAGTCTTGTTTCAGTCAAAGTGATGTCCAAATAAAAAAAATAAAGAGCTGGCTGTCAGCATGCCAAATCCATTAGAACTCAATTTTCATTTTCCCCCTTAAAATGAAAGACAGAAAATACAAAACAACTCAACCAGTGGTATCATTAAAACTCACTGCTTTTAATTGTATCTAATCAGTTTTTGTTACTATTTTTTAATTATTTCTGTAGTGCTGGGTCTGATTACACACTTTCTGAAGTGTTGAGTAGGCAGAAACAGAAGAAGCAAGCCATCACTGACTGAAAATAATGCAGAGTGCTGCCTATTGACATCTCTGAGGACCACTTTCTTTGATTTACCTGCAGCCAAATGAATTCCTGTCCCCACCACATGAAATACAGCTCATGAAATAGCACTTTATTTTCCTAGGTGTGAGTGCAAACACACAGGCACATAAACACGCCCCCTTCTCTCACACACTCTGATAAATTATTTGTGATGGCTCCTCAAAGATGTGAATTCTGTATTGATTCCTACATTCTGCTCTGCTCATAGCATGCCTGTGGATAGAGAGGGATTTTGTAGAAGCAACCTCTTATTTCAGCTGGAAGATGGAAGCAATTAGATACAGGCTGGCTGTTAGGAGGGTGAGGAACAACACACATACACTCTTAATGACTGGAATCAGGTGATAAGTCAGTCTGCTCATTCTCATACTGAACTTTTTATCTTTTTCTTTTTCATTTCTCACTAAACTAAGTTTTATGAACTATTTGAATTAAAACATGTGTAGCCGGAGCACTGTTTACTCCCCCCCCCCCCCCCCCCACAGTAGGGCGCTGTACCAGCCTCCTGGTGCACTGATCTATGACTATATAGGGTCCAGACCTTGTGCGCCCGCTCTCACTCTTTTTTTTCCGGTTCCGCCCGTCCCCGTGGTGGCTGTGGCCTGGCGTGGCAGAGTCTGGGCTGGTGGTTGCGTGGGTGTCTGTGGCCGTGCTTGCCGTTGAGGTGCACGTTTCCTCGTCAGCACACAGGTAATGCGCACCCGTTTCCTCCTTTTACTTAACGTGCCATATGCGCCTTGGTGACACTTTTTCCTCATGCAGTGTGGCAGACTGCTGGTAGCAAAGGGGCTGGATTGGCCCACTGGAAGCCCGTTCTGGTGTGGGTGCCTCCGCGTGGTGAGTCGGTGTTGTCCGCTATCTCCTTTTCTTTTCATTTGTTCTCTGCTCCCTACTGATTGTTTATTTTATGCTGCAGTGTTGTTCGGCCGCAGCTGTGGACGGCCCGGTGTGATGCGGTGCCAGTGAAAGCCTGACTTAATTGCGTCCTCTGCCATCTCTTTTGAAGGGGCGCTGCTGTTCTGGCTCCTCCTGTTACCGGCATGCAGCTCCATTTGGCCATTTGCGGTCCGCCGCCGGCCTGAAGCTGTGGATTACTTTTAGATTCTTTTCCTATTAGTTTTTTTCTTTATTTCCTTTTTTTTGTTTAATGTTAGTTTGGTGATTTGATCCAGTTTTGTTCCTTTTGGGTTTTTTTTATTATTACATATTGCTTTTGTGTATGTGTATGTGTGTAGGTGTCTTTATGTATGTGTATGTTGGTGTGTGAGCGTCAGCTGTGCTGATCACTGAGGCCGGTTTTAACCCTCCTTCTCTTTGTGGACAGGTCCTGTGGGCCCACGGCGGCGACTCAATTCCTGGTGGTGGGTTCTTCACAATCCAGTGTGTGAGTGTATGGTGCCACGGGTGGTTAGGTTTAGTTTCTCCTCTTCCCCTGATTTTGGTTTCGTTGGGGCCGCTGTGGTCAGCCTCAGCCCTGTCCAGTGCAGTTCTCCCCCTCCCCCTTTGGGCCAAGTGTATCTGTTTTTTTGAATATACAGCTGACGCTCCATTGAACTTTATACATTTATATATAGGTTTTTTTGTCATTTGTTAAATAAATTTGATTTGTGCAGTCCCTTCCTAACCATCTCTTGCCTTGTGTTGATTTTTGAACCTGGCGTGACCTATCAGTTATTTATCTATTTCCTGGGGTGAAATTCCCCAGGTGGCGTTGTCGGGCACTTATTCTCTGTTCCCATCCTTCCACTTGCCACACATGGTTTTGCATTGGAGATGAAAACTAGTCATAACACACTCACTGTGGTGCTTGCAGTGGGTCTACAGATACTGGATTTCAGTCTCAGGTTAAACATCACTTGAGGGCAGTCCTCTCTGAGCTGGCAAGAGCTCTCCCATTAGTCTGCAGCAGCTGGAGCAGACTCTGGCCTGCACACAGAAAAACACAGAAGAGTGAGAACCAGCAGTGTTTACTTCATGTGGTATAAGGAGACTGCAGAGTGGAAGCACACTCAAATACACCTGCCTTCAATCAGCACCTGAGCCACAGCCATTAGGCGCATTCAACTTTATGCAGTGCTGTGCAGCACTGACTCAACTTGATACATGCTGAGCTTAAAACATGTCACATGACATTAGAGAAAGGCACCTGCAGCACATCACAACTTAACATATCAATTAGATGTTATCATACTTTTTTAGATTTAATTTCTTGTGTGTAAAAAGACATATGAAAACTTGTATCTGGCCTGAAAATGTTTTAGAACAACATATTTTTGGATGAGTAAACAGTGTTGACTGTTTACAAAAAAGTCAACAGCGACTTCATGACTATGACTTTAAAGGATTAACCACAAGGTTCACCCCCTGGTAAGACAACGTTCTATGGACTGATGAGACAAAAATCAACTTCTGTTAAGGAAAGAGTAAAATGTGGAGAAAAAAAAGGACAGCTGATGACACAAAGTCACCACCTCATCTGTCAAACGTGGTGGTTCTCTTATGGTTTGGGTATGAACTGGCACGCAATGAGGAGCTGAAGGTGGCTGCAGTGAAGGTCTTGGAGAGCATCATCAGAGAAGATGCATTTGGTGATGTCTATGGGTCGCAGAATTCAGGCTGTCAATGACTGAAAACAATCTTCCAATTAATATTAAATATGATGATACTGTGTCTTTCTGATTACTTTTGAACTGTGGTGAGGGGCTTGATCAGCACATTGAGATGCAGAGACACTGATTTTTTTTTCTGTTGAATGCTGATTAGTGCTATGAGGAGGTTATCTGGATGGCATTTAAATCTTTTTCATGTCGATTGAGATCAATGTCACAAAGGGAAGCTCAATCCAACCCTGTTTAAGTAATGAGATTCTTATATATGCATACATTACTGCCAGCCATCACCGCAGCCTCTGCATTATGACTCATTTATGCATGTCATATCTCATTTTAAAGTACCTTTTTACATCCATTGATTTAACCAACTTATCTCAGTTTGTCCTTTGGGCTTTTTGACAACAATGTCATTTTAATTACTTCTCTTTTTTAAAAAAAAAAAAGAAAAGGTAATGTCATCTTCACTGGTGATGTAGTTGGAGGAGACAGGGTCATACAGACTTCATCCTGCTTACAGATGCTGTCTTATGGTGGGTGGATCAGTGAGGTGTGGGCTGGCTGAAAGCCATCACTTCGACCTTAGAGATATTGGTGATGAGAATGAATGAGTTGTTCTTTATATAACCATATATAAACATATATACTTTTTCTTTTCATCCTGCAATGTACCATACTCAAAGACAGTAGTCTTTTGTCAACATGCAGCAGAAGACTGTCCTCAGCAGAAGCATGACAACTCTGGCTGTTTGTTCAAATGCCTAAAATGACGATATTATTAAGTGTGACTGATATATACAAGTGAGCTCATATGATTGTGTGAATAATCACTCATAAAGATGAATAAGGATTTAATGTTATCTTACCCCTTTTTTTCTAACCTATATTTGTTCACATTTTGGAAAAGTTACCATTAATAATATCTTGAATTAGCTATGAGCAGTTCCTGCTTGCTGTGCACCCACTGATGTACAGACAACTATCACTGGATTACTTTGATACTGAAGAAACATGATGATGTACAGGAAAGTTCTGGGCATCCATTTTCTACAACATGTAACTAATATTTATTCATAATTAAGGGAGATAATTATATCATTGGTAAGTGTAAGTCACACTGAAGTATGTGTAGAACGTATGTGTTCAGATTTAATGAGATCAGATTTGAGCTGTGACCAAGATATACAATTACAAAATGTGTGTATTGCTGAAAAACAACAGACAAGCTGGAATATAGGGTCTGAATAAAGCCTTAAATATAAGATGCAGGTTAAACAGGGGAGGAACAGATCATGAAAAGAAAGTGTCACTGATGAACAAAGTTGTTGATGTTTCCTTTCTTAATCAGGCATATAATTAATATAGATCAGAATCAAATAAAATGTAAAAACTGGTGGAAATATGATACCTGATTTTGTAATGGGGAATGTCAGTCTCATAAAAGACTTTTAAGTATGGCCTTGCTTATTGTTGCTCTTTGCTCTGGGAGCCCTGGACGCATTGGAACATCCTGAATGATGGCAGATGGATGTCTGCGTCATGAAAGAATCATGGACCAACAACCAATGCACGTTAACATCTCATCTCCTACCAACAGTAGGCATTGCTTTCTATTAAATACCATGCTCACAGTCTTTTTTGAACCTTAACCAAGTACTTTTAGTCACCCTAATGAAACCTTAAACATCGGAGTGGCAGAAAACACTCCTGAAATTATTTTATTTTTTATTTATATCTTTTTTTACAAGGCACTAACAAACAACATATTTTCTGTTGATAATGAGTACTTTCATGACATGTTGTCACGGCAACAGGGCCACAACATCAGAAAACCCTTGGAATATATTTAGGAAGGCAATAAAAAGTACTCTAAATGTCAAAGCTCCTATAGGTTCAGCTTTAATCATGACATCATGCTTTACAGCAACAAATGATAGATGCCATCAAACCAGTGATGTGGGCTTCAGGTGAAATTGTTATGTAGTGTACAGCGAGCGTGCATAATACTCATCTGACACACCTGAGTGGATCTTCCTAATAATGATATGTCATAGAAAGCCAAACTGTAGCAAGCCAGATCACAGAAACAAAAGCAATTTTACTTCCTCAAACTTTAAATTGAGTGTGAAAAAGTCTGGTTCACTGAAACATCAAGCCTGAGCAGTTTTCACTGCCCATGTCCCATTTAACACTGTTCGACTCCTCTATATTTGTTTTCGCCTTGTTAAAGTAACCATCTGTGAAAACAGGGATCCTTGTAAAAGCTCTATCTAGTCATATGGCTCTCTACAGTGATACACACAGTTTCACTTATCTTGATGTAGTTTTACATGACATGTACTCATATCACTTGTTTAACCCATAGGGTGTATATTTTAGTCATAAGATAGTGGTTCATGTAAAACAGAAGCTTTGGTATGTTTTACAACCGGGACCCTGACCTGCAGCACTAATTGCATCATTGTAAAACATTATGTGTGTGCTTTGCATTGGTGTTGTTTGAGTGCTATAATAACATATGGGTCTTATGAGCACAATTCCTTTTGATACAAGCAAGACCTTTATTGCACATCTGATGACTCTATAAAGACTACGGATATCAGTATGCTTCAAAATGTTTTTCAGATGCTCTGACAGCATCTGCAACATCCTCTCTCCACACCTTGCAGACTCAATGAGGCCAAAACAAACAACCTGATAATCATGGCAAGTTTACACAGTGTTTAGCCAGGTGTGAAGAAGTGATATTAGAAGTATTATAGTTGGCTGGGTTTGATCCTCTCTCCGAAGCCCTCCTTTTAATGTTTTTGTGCTGCTAGACCCCATTTGTATGATTTATTGCATTAGGACTACCAAAACAAAACTTCTTGATGCAACATTTGGAGGCACTTTGGTGATGGCAGGCTTTTAGCCCTCTTGTCAAGTGTAGTCATTTGGAAGAACAGTGAAGATTTAAAAACTTTAGACATAATCAAACCACACTTGTTGCAACCTTGCCTGTTTGAAGAATGCCAGTGTTCTGAAGGGACTTAGGTATGACAGGAGGGGAGCAGTAAATACTACTAACCATGTTTCAAAAGGTCAATGTTAAACAAGTCCACAAAACTAAATACCAAGGCAGGGAACTTATAACGTATAATATGTCACACAACTGGTATAATAATTAATAACATAAAATCAAATACCTACAAAAACACCTAAATGAAGGGTGGGAGTCCCACCTGAACCAAACAAAAGAAGGACATGACCCAAACCATGTCACAGAATAGGTCACTGAATCCAGGCTCCCATACCCTGGCCATAAAGGTCATTTGTCCCTGAGCTGTAACAAAACTAATCTCCTGAAATTACCAGTGTTAGTGGAATGGTCATATTTGGTTAGTTTTAAACACAAAAATTACTTTGGGTTAAACTAAAAGCTTCCTTAAGGTTAGTTGTCATATTTACAATGATAAACACACAGTTAATGTTGTGAAAGGGCAATGGATAACAATGATTTAAATAAATAAAAGCTAACTTTGACCATGTTTGTTGCACTTTATACTACATCAACTTACTTCCTTTTTGCACTTAGAATGCAACCTTGATTTTTACAAGAAAAAACTACCATTAGCATTAGTGGCACCAGTATAAACCCACCTATTATACTCTATGACAGAGGATAAAGGGAATGCTTGGTTTTTCATGCTCTGTCCAGCTTTATCTATGTCTATAGTCTTAGTGCATTTGTCAGAATGGGTAGTTTTCAGTGGTCAACACCTGTGATCTTATATGATATACACTGGAAATGGTTGAAATTACTGTGATTTGCACTCTCTGTCTACTGCTGTGAACTTTAACCTTCTTTTGTTGATAACCTTGGTTGAACTCCACTGCTTGGTTTGTATGACAGGGCAATTAGTATCCTTTGCTATGCTGCTGCCCTGGGGTTCATTGTATTTTTTCCATGCAGCTGCGTCTAAATGTTAGGAATGGAATGGAATGGCTAGGAAATGTTGTACTCAGACATCACATATGTATGAGCAGCTGATGGCTCAGAAATATTGATAATTCAGTACCAGATCATGTACCAGCAGGCCTAGATTTGATACACTTAAAGACATCTTTGGTATGTTTGTTTTTTTGAAAAAAGGTGGAGATTCATCTCTCTATAAAAACCTGGCACCCTATAAAAACCTGGCACCCTGGCAAACTCAAGTCAGTCTGTGCCTGACTCACACTGGGGTTGCTTGGTTTATTGAATGTTACAATTTGTGATATTTCAATAAACTATTTTTGCTACTCTTCAGTGGTCTCTTTTTTAGTATTTTTCTTTGACTCTGCAAAACTTTGATGAAGAACAGAGAAACAAGGGGTTGTGGCTCGGGTCTTTATTCCTGGCCCGGAACTGAGGTTCTGAGATTCCACACCATGCCAAAGCAGACCAGGGTTGAGGAAAGTATGAACAAGTGAACTCTGACTCAAACTAACCAACCCAGAATTAAACTGTACGGCCCCCCAAAATAACCTGGAATGCCCCACATGGCTATATTCATTTTTCTCCACAGTACAAAAATTCTGGAAGGAATTAACAGCAACTGTTCAGTGAGGTAGAAGCAGAGATGAAGTGGTGTGGCCCAGTTTGAATACCCGGTTATCTCTTTTGATTTACATTGTCATGATTAATTAATGTAATTACACTTACTCATTAATGACTGATGCTGCCTCGCTAGCTAATAATCAACTTGACACTGATATTTGAAGTAGGTACAGTGCTTTCCATACTTCAGGGAGAAAGATTGTCTGTTGTGCTGGCTCTCACACACATGAATGAATTAAAACAGTGGGAACAAATTAATCAAAATGTAGGAACAAATTATATTTAATACACATGCAGTAGCATTTGATCACTCAATGTTGTCACACTGCGGTGAGGTTTGTCTTGTCTTGGGATTTTGGTCTTGTCATTTCCTGTTTATTTTGAGGATTTACTCTCTCGTTTCAAGAACCTTGCCCTTCCTCATGTGTCACCTGTGTGTCCTGATTACTGTTATCCCACCTGTTTCCCATTACCTCTGCGTGTTTAAATAGTCTGTGTCTCCTTTGTCTTGTGCCAGGTATCTTGATCCGGTTCCACTTAGACTTACCTCCAGCCAAGTCACAGCCACAGTGTTGCCTCCAGTAAAGCCATTGTTCCTCTGTAAAGTGATTTTTGTTTGTAAATTTGATGCCTCTCCAGTTTCTTGCCTTAGCCTTGGTACTTTCTTAGTTGTTTACAGTTTCCTCCTTTGGGCCCGATTTTGTTTACTCGTTTATGTTCATAGCATTTCTTAGGTCCTCCGTTTTTGGAGAGAGTTTATTTAGAGCTTTTCTGGTTTTCCACTCCTATTGGAGGCTTTTTTGTTAAATCCTTTCCATAGCCTTTTTGTTTGCCTCCTTTGAGAGTGACTTTTTGTTTTGTTATCTTATCAACCTAGGAAAGTTTTATAGCCTCTGTTTCTTTGTCACTCAAGTGAAGAGACTTTGTTACGGTAATAAGTCTGTTTATTCACGTCATCTCTCGTCTGAGTCCCACTGCCTTTAGTCGGCCTGACAAATGTTGTATAACATGGCATATATATATATATATATATATATATATATATATATATATATATATATATATATATATATATATATATATATATATATATATATATATATATATATATATATATATATATATATATATATATATATATATATATATATATATATACTTGCTATACTCTTTCTATACACACATATATATATATATATATATATATATATATATATATATATATATATATATATATATATATATATATCTCCCTTTTTTTTTCGGAAGACATGGATCTGATGTTATGTCAAACATTTCAACTCACTGCAATATATAGCCTTCATGGCCAAACAGACTGAATTTTGGAATCCCCACAGTTTGTTACAGCCTGATTCAGTGGCTGTGTTATTGGCTATATTGACATTAAAATGATTACGTAGAGACAGACCTGTCACCGATATCTTAGAGATAACTGTTGAAGGGGCTTAATATGCTTTTATTTATCATATGTTTCTTTTTAAAATTGTTTTTCAAACCAGAGGAGGATCAAAACCACAGTTTTGTTTTGGCGGACTTCTTTTATTGCAACAGGGGATGAAGTGGAGGGTTATCAGAGGCCACAGACACATTTGTCATAAAATCTGCCCCCTGGGCAGCTTCAGGAGAGAGAGTTATATTTAGCTTTAACTGCTGTTAAATCCACAAACAAATGACATGCACACAAACACAGCAAAACTCAACATAGTAAAACCTAGTGAGCTTCACTTGTTCAGATAGTTTCTATCCAAAACTACAGTTCAGATGGTAACATTACAACATTTTGAATTAAGCATCAATTCAAATAATCACGCTGAGCCAGCAAAATTTGTCTTCATCTTTGTTGTTATAAAAGCCCTCACACATTGTACGGATGGTTTCCCAGAGCCAGCACACTAGCTCCATAGACAGCAATACCCACAACTCCTCTGGTACTGTAGCTAACATCACACTGACTTGGCAAACTAGAAAGTAAACTAAATGTCCATGGGCAAGTAATTTAATGTGACTGGACACACAGACGAAACAATACCGCCCTGATGGCTCTGTGAAACATACCAAGACCAATGCTACAAACCTGAGGTATAGTCAGACTGGCTATCGGGACTAAACTGGGACAAGTAGGACACTGCATTGGTGGCCCAGTGGGCTGGTGGGCCTTTAAGTGTTTAATAAAGATTTTTCTTCCTAAGATCACAAATAAATCTGAAAAAAACAAAATGTCTTTGACAGTGCTACTTAACCCAGAATGACAAGCCCTTCTTTTTAATTGGAGTCAGTGTTTTGACCCAGTTGCTTTTATGCCCCAAGTAAAATGTGGGCACTTATCTGAAGTACTGTATGTAAACACATGGCAACAAACTAATGAATTCACAGACTCCAAATGAAATATGTCATAAACCCGACTGAATTTGACAACTTTTGACGCTATGGCAAACCTAAAACCAATTAAAAAGTGCATAATTAGGACATGCTGCAGTATATATTTTTTTCTTATTTTGATGAAAAATCTGTTTGGCAGGACTGTGAAATTGAAGTCATGTTGTTTTAATGAGGGCTGCTGCCTTTGTATGCTGTTGAGCTTCCTAATTGGCTGAATGACCTGACATATGCACCTGTGGGGCATAAAGGGTCACTAGCAGAAAGAGTAAAACCAGCTGGATGGCCACCTCAGCTGGACATGTCAGCAGTGGCAGGTCAGTGACTGTGACCTCTGCAGTGACCTCTCCAATAAGTACAGACATAATAAATGAATATGACAGTGGTAGAGGAGAGCTGGGTGGACCTAGGTTAGACTGCACTTCTGAGCAGCATCTTTGCAAATTAGCCAGAGGTCTCCACAACTGGAACAAAAAGCACTACGTTTCTGCAACTTGTTCTTTATAAAGTCCCTGCTGTTGCATGTCACCTTTGTCAACAACATTATGAAGACTGTGTGACAGTATAGATCTATCTGGTAAAGACTGTGATGTGTTTCTGTGTGGAGTTTCCATGTTCTCCCTGTGCCTGTGTGGGTTCTCTCCAGGTACTCGGCTTCCTCACACAGTCCAAACACATGCAGCTTAGGTTAATTGGTGACTCTACATTTCCCATATGTGTGAATGGTTGTTTGTCTATATGTGTTGGCCCTGCGATGAACTGTCAACTGGTGTACCCTGCCTCTCGCCCATTGTCAGCTGGGATAAGCTGCAGCCCCCCCATAATGAATAAATGAATGAATGATGATAAGCATGTGCTCAAAATACAGTATACTCTAACCTGTGGCTGTAACAGGCATACAGGAAAAAGACAGAAAATTCAGCAGCAAAATAGGCAAGACTAATGATCTGTTTCAGACAAGCAGCTTGTGAACACTGCTCACACACAGATAGCAAATGGTGCCAGCATCCTGTCTCACAGATATTGTTGAGGATAAATATGTGAGTCCAGCAGCCCTCTCACATGCTTATGTATGGGCCACAAACATGACATTTCTTTTTATTAGTTAAATGTGTCAAAATTAAAACAAGATCTCATGCTATCTCATTTATATACAGTATATCACCACAACAGTGAATGACCCACATGCACGCACCCGCAGTGCACAGTGTTGTTTTATTGTGTACTTGGCCAAATTTTGATGCTTTGGCAGCATTGTTTTGAAACTGTCATGGCAATAACGGACCTTTGAATGTGAATTAGAATTTGACAGTAGGAGACAGACCCAAGCCTCCAGAAGCACATCCTGGACTAAAATACAATGACATTTAAATTCCACACTTTGCTCTCCTCAATATTCAAAGCATCAGAAGCATGTGGAGCAAAGGCCTGTCGGTCACCACACGCTGAGTGACTCACAGAAACACCATTGATCCCAGGCTTTGAAGCATTGTCTGCCACATGGGGCAGGCAGAAGAGTGCAGGAAGTAAAGCGATCACTCCTTCACCTCCTCCCTCAGGTCCAAAGTCTTCCATTATTTCAATCAGGCAGCCTTCAAAGAGTGTCCCTCTCCTTGTTCCCGGAGCAATGCCCTGAATAGGTGAGGCAGGCAAGTGTAGTGGTAAATGTGTTCATTTGTAGGCGGCCCTCATTTTATCGACTTTTTCAAGGCTGGCTGATAGATGTTGCACAGGGCTAGCTCAGCAGGGAGAGTCACTTAACCAAAGGGCATCTGTCAACCCCAAAAATGGGTTCATGCATTCCCAGACACAGCTGATGAATCTTTTAATAAGAAATGTCTTATTAAGAAAGAAGTCTCACATGACCTCTCACTCTTTGCAAAAGTGTGTGGAAACTTTTACAACTTATACATTGTTTGTCCTACATCTCTTAAATTCGTGTTGCCTAGCCATAATGACATTGTGTAACAAAAACAGGATGTCCCAATCATAATCTGAAGATTTGACCACAGAAAGTCTAACTTTTTCAAGACATTTTTCAATATAACCTGGAATTAAAGGAATTGGATGTTTATGAAGATTTTGGTTAATGAGGTAATGACTCACTCATATGCATTTCTTCTATGTGCCTATATGTATGGTTGAGTAACACAGTGGTGTATTCTGTATTTGTACACTATAAATATGAAAGCATGAAGCATGGTGTGGTAGTCTTGAGGTTAGCTAAGGTTGCTGAAGGTTGATGTAATCGTACCATCTCCATCTTATCACCACGCTTATCGTCAGGTTGTTAATTCAGCCAAGAGAACTGAACTGAACTGAACATGTTGTAGTCTTCTGTACAAGTCCTCTATGTTTCCAACTGTCATTAAAATGTGACATGTATCCGGCCAGACCACCACATCTGGACCAGACTCTGGATCAGCCAGACCACCACATCTGGACCAGACTCTGGATCAGCCAGACCACCACATCTGGATATGGTCCAGTTCACAGTGTTATGGTGTACATGACATCGGTATAGACTGACATTATTCTCTGGGGGGAAAAAATAAGTCACCTAACTCCACTCACATGACAAAGAAGCAAAGCTTGTGCTATTAAACTGTTAGCGAATGCCTCAAACATAGCACTTTTTGGATCATCTTACAACCTGTGAAATCCCCTCCTCCACACCATTCTGACAGTGGACTATGTCTTGCAAATTTTCAAAACGGTCAATCTGACATTCATGTCCACTTCTTGCTTTGGTTAGCCAGCTGTGCAAAGGTGAGAGAGTGGCAAGTTTTGAACTTTACTCCCCAGCTCTCTGTTATACAACACAGCTTCTCCTATCACCTATTGTGTGAACAACTGCGTGGATCACCATGAATGCCTTCAAGTGCCTTCTGCAAGTGTCCATCATCTCTGCTCAGGCTTTTTGGCCATTGTAAACTGATAAAGACACTTTTGCCATTTGACTAAGGTAAAAACCCTACAACTTAGTTCAACACAAGCATATGGAGACCTTTATCTATGTTATTACAGCAATCAAAATGTAGCCTTATGGATGCCTTTAGTTTTCTCCATCTGCATGTATCCATATACAGATTGCAGGTTAATACCAAGTGGAAACAAGGTCTAAATGGGCCAGCATGCTATGAAAGACTTAATAATGGTCAATATTTTAAAACTGCCAAACTATGTGCATGTTTGACCCATCAATTTGAACATTTATATATTGGTAATAGTAATATAATAGTATAATAGTAATAGTTCTGTGTAATTAGTGATGGTTTCAGAATGAAGCTGATATAACCCAGCAGTATGGTGAGACAGTGATCTGTGGACAAATGATGAAAATAGAATGACAGAATAGCTTCTTTCTTATCACCGCTCACCCAGAAACTCTTTTTTTTCCCTTGTGAATAATGCAGTTAACATTCACTTAATGCTTTTGTGTAAGCCACTGAGGGCAGAACGCTACTTTTCATTCTTCTCTGAATTATTAATCAAGCAAAAAATATTAATTTGCTTTCCAGGAAAAGAGATTTGACTTATGAAAGGCTGTGAATTGGACCACGAGAGCGGAGGCCTTGCTGGCAGTCATACCCAGCAGATGTACTCATAATGTAATCTCAGACATGCAGCAGCAGAAATGGACCTGTCACAGCTCTGATGAGCTAACTGTAGCAACAGACAGGAGGATTTGAATCAGGACATTAAGCTTCAGCCTTAGATTGAGATTAAATCTACATCCTGCATGCCGTGTGTAGTGAGGTGTCAGCCATAATGTTTGCTGTTCCCTCTCATACATTGCCACATTATTTTCCTTTTTTCAAGACTTTTATTATCATGGGAATCCAAATGTCAACAGCAGCCTGGCTTGTGTTGACTTGTCAACCCAGTGCTTTTCTATTAAGATTTACAGTGGATATGTGTCTTTATAGCCAATAGAGGCTTCAAAAACATTCACATTCATGAATGGTGTAATTGAGAAATGTTCTCTAAATATTTGTTCATGTCAGTGGAAAGAGAAGATGCAAGCAGATGAAAGATATAAGATAATAAATAACTGATTGGTTAAGGAGATACGTAGTTTCTGGGCTACCATACCCCAGCTTTAATATACATATTGCATGTAAAAATAACATTTCCTGCTTGGGTGTAAAGGCAAAGTATACTCATATTATTGGGGCTATGGAGTTTATTCAGTTATAACCCAGTTCTGCCCAGCAGCCAAATTTCAAACCATGGTTATTTCCCACAAATGGGTTTTGCAATATGGCGGTAATTGGAGTGTTGTATGGAGGGCAAAGCAAGGATATCAGCACATTGTACCACTTTAAATCCAACACTTAACCAGGTCTAATTTAAATTAAGTAACAAAGGTACCTCAGCAGAGGGTGAATACTGAATCTTAATTAAATCTCCAGTTCCAGCTGCTATTTAATTCATCTTAATAAAAGAGGGACACATAGTGTAATAAAGTTGGTTGCAAATTAATCATAGCAAAGGGCTGTCTCTGTAGCTGTGGTTGTCGTGTTTGTGTTTCCTCTTACCTGGAATGTTTTTATGACTATGGTCACTTTGTCTCTAGAAGTCTGCAAGTGAACACCAGGCTAATGACAAACAATGTTTTCATTCTTCCAGGCTAAACATTTTTGGTTTAATCCTTAGAAATGTAATGAAAAAAAGAAACACTGGGAATATTGTTGGCATGAGTTTAGAAATAGGGTAATAATAAAGTACCTTCCCTAAGGGCCTCACAATTTCAGTTAACAATGTGTTGTAAAGGTGTTTATACCCCAACAAATTTCACAAAATTAACACCCACCACACCCCTCATGGTCATGAGTCCATGGGCAGTTTGTTCTGTTTTTTGATTGGTGACGGTGGTGCCTTGTCTTGCCAAACTTGTTAGACTGTATAATCCACACTACTCAAATGTGCTTGCTATGATGATAGAGATTCACCAAGGTGTAGCCATAGCCCTTCTGTTACAGATGCCATTTTGACATGTGGCAGCAAAGAAGGCACAGGTGTAAGTGTTAAAGTAATGATAGCTGAATGTCATTTAGCTGCCTCAGTTTCAGGCTCCTGGCACTCTGCACTCTGTCTCACTGTCACACTGTCATGGCTTGCCATTGATAATGTTATCAGTTAAAACTGTGCTTTAACTACTGTGACATGTAAAATGTCTGCTGACAAAAGTACTATTGTCTTCAAGCTCTCAGAACTTGAAGACAATAGTTCTTGAAGACACTGTAACACTTTTATTACTGTGTTTTACTAAATGTAGAAACATTAAACGCATTTGTAAGATTAAGTTAAAAACCTGTGACAGTGTTAGCACCACTATCATCAGTCAAATAATATTACATGATCTGTGACAACCAGTACATTCAAATAGAAATTTTGATGTTATCCCATGTTATCAGACCTCTGATCACAATGCTAAATGAATAGCACATCTATACCAAACTTCTTAATGTTGGTGGATGGGTATTCAGTAGTTTGACCAGTACAGGCAAGACTGTTATGAATTTCAATATGAATATTCCCTGCTCCAAAAGCATAATTCCTGATGATTTTTTTGACCCCTCTCATGGCAATTTATTTACATGTCCAGCTGTGAAAGGGCAAATGATATTTCATTCAAAAGTGTGTTTGTGTTCACCTAATGCACAGCAAGTTCAATATTTCTTGTCTTTCTGCTTTGTCTGTTTTTCGTCTCTACCAACTTCACCTGAGGGAAATATGAGGCTCTTTAGCTGCTAAATGCTCTACTACGTTCACCAGCCAGTCTCTGTGTCTGTCTGCTGATAGCTGCTGAGCAGGAGATTGACAGTGGCTTTTCAGAAAATATCTGCCTGCTGCAGCTGGAAATGACACCATGAGAGGAGTGAGAGTGAACTGGACAGTAAAATGAATCACTGAAACTCATCACACAACTCCATAATGCACAGAGGGGTGGTACAGATTCAGCTGATAATTTTCTGTAGGTTCATTATCATGAGGGATCTCTTTTACATTATATTCTGTCATGTCATAGATTGTTATCATTAAAATATTGATTGTGGCTGCTTTACATCAGTCAGCTACCCATGAGTCAAAATCTCAACTCAAGGCCCACTAGCTTTTTCAGAGCTTTCAGCTACCTCTCACATTCACATTCACATTCTCTTCACAAGAGAATGGAACTTCATAGGGCTGCTTAAAGGTGATCTTTGACATCTGATGTGAATTAATCTATTTGCTGATGAAGATCATAAATGGTGTTTGATAAGTCTGAAAAGCTGCTAAGTTACAAGATATTACCTAATGGCTAGTACTATGTCCCACAGCAGTACTATTGTTGAGGACTTTAATATAAAATGTGTAACTCTTCTGAAACCTAAACTATTTTCAAATCAAAGTATTTCTCTATAACAATCTATTCATAATCAGATAAGTATCAGATTTTAAAATGTTTACAGGCTTAGACTCTCATATACATGGTATGTTGTAAAATATAAAAAAAAACATAAAAATGTACTGTAAATTACCATCCTTATCAATTTTCACTACTTGTTCACTGTAGTATTGAAGTGTGAAGGACAATGCATTCTGATGAATACGATATGAGAAAGTGAAGTAATTGTCTATGTGTCATACATAGTGCACTGTAAAATCCTGATGCATCTGGTGTGAGGAAATATGTGACATCACATTTTTCTGATTGAACTCCACCCATTTCAAACCATTGAGACAGGAGAGGACCATGCTGTTAGGGTTTTGGATTCTTGTCTGTTTTTTTCCCTTTGTTTTATCCTATGTTTCCCCTCCCTTGGTGTTGAGTGTTTGTAGCCAGTCTGTCTCTCTTGTCTGCCTGTGTGTTTCTGTGTGTCATCAGCTGTGCATGGTTGACCCACCTCTTCATTCCCACCAAACCACAAACTACCTACACACCTGCAGCTCATCACTGTTGGTTGCCACCTCCTCCCCTGCAATATAAAAGCCTGGCCTTCCACTCCAGTCTTTGCCAGTTTGTTGTGAACACTGGTGTTGCATTAGTTTTGGATTCTAGTAATTGTGACTTTGCTGAACCTGAGGATTTAGCCTGACTCTCTCTGTCCTGTTCTACTGATTTGCCAGACCAACCTGTTTCTGCCTGGCTTCTTCCAGCCACCTGTTCTTTGTCTGCACCAGGGACTCACTCATTCAGCAACTCTCAGCCCTCACCTCTGGAGAAGAGCCTTTCTGTTTCCTGACCTCCTCTGTACAGACTCTGCTTTGCCTCCAGCACCATCTCTTCCCAAAGCTCACCCGCCTGAAGCCCACTGCACATTCACTCTTTTGTAAATCACCTGTTGAAACATTCTGCTGAGTTTGTCTGCTTTCTGGGTCCAGTTCCCTCAAATATTGAACTTAACACACACTTCTGTGAAATAACAACCTGTCTAAACATAGGAAGAATATGATGTGTTTGTGTAGGACCACATCACTCATAGAAAGAAGCTGACTGAGAGTGTAGGAGGATGGTAGTAGTGTATTTTCCAACAGCTCTTGCAGAAATAATGAGAGTGTAATCCAACACATATTTCTTAAATAAATCCAACTTGACTCTCATAAAATAGACTAAACTGACTCTCATGAAGTAGACATAATTAGACTAATTATACTCATTAGCCTCAAGTATAATAATTATAAGTGAATGTAATCCTTGATGCCCTAACCTACTTGAGAAATGAGACATTGAGTAGCTGTGTACAATTAAAATGGATTTTTTTCTAATGCCTCCATATTGAGTCTCCATATTCTGTTCTGACCTGTCAAGACTTCAATCCTGACCCACCATCAAAGATGTCAAAGACACGAAAGTGTGTAGAAACTTCTGTTATGTGGAATTATACCCTGGCTCGCTTGGTAGGAGAGCTCACCATACTGATCCAACACCGGCTTAAAAACTCCAGCTGTTTAAGAAAATCTCTGAGACTTGTATTCGTGAGACAAAAAGTTTGGGATCTCGACTAGAGTTAGAGATCTGTTGGTCTGAACAGTGTTTGGCTACACAGCATGAGTTGTGAGGGTTTCATAACACTGCGTGTGTTAAGTTACCGTTTTAAATTGCCTCTATTGTTAATTGACACAAATGAACAAACATAAGTAAACAGCAATTGAATGATGACAGGATGTAGAACTATATATAAATGAGAACAAGCAAGTTCAATCAAGATAGTGTCAATGTAATGCTGTGGTCACTATATGTGAATATTATACTGTGAGATAGTTTAGCGAAAAAAAAAATCTGAAATTTGACTGTTCAGTATGAACATATGTAGTTGCAGCTAAAAATAATGTATATCATGAGAGACTAAGGTTTAGATAAATTAGTTTATTATGGGAACCCACTCACTGAGTTACACAGAGAAGACAACAGAGCAAAGTGAGACTATAAGAGACAAGAGACTTAAAAACAGGCATTTTACTTTAGTGAATGCACACCTGTCTGTGGCGTGGATGGTTAATTCAGTATCTATGGCTATGAGGTGATGGAGGCATTGTGCTTGTCTGCAGTATCTCAGCTATAAGGTTCAATTTAACCTAATGCTGCTTGAGTCAGGATCTTATGAGTACTAAACAGTTCTCACACAGTGGTTTCAGCTGTGGTTTTACTTCCATCCAATTTTCCTGACCCATTTTGTAACCATATACTTAATGTAAATGTAGCTGAGCCATCTCGTCTGTCGGCACTGACAAACCATATACTCCCATAATATGACAAAGGAACTTGTCATATATGTAAAATATGTACTTGAACCTCCGTTTTCATACATCCACCACAGAGGTGTTCCATCAGTAAAGAAAGCTTTCATCTGTGTTAGATGTTACTGTTTTTTAAGTAAGTTTTTTCCTATAGCACTCACACAGGGCTAGACAGTAAATACAGACATGAACAACAGCACGTCATCAGCTGACGTATATATAAGGTAGCCATGGTGACTCATCCATTGTCACCATGGCTACCTTAAAATACAAAGGTTAGGATGTGAAATCTAATATTATACAGCATATACACTCAATTGTCAGTTTAGTAGGTTCACCTAGTAAATGCAGTAGTAATGCAGTCTTATACAGCAGTCCTGCAATAAATCCTCCATCAGGGATGTTTTAATGTTCAGTTGTGTCTCTGTTTTAGAGAGGTGTTGATTCAACTGGCTGATCAGTTTGGAGGCTGCAGTTTGTAGTGCTGTTGAAATGTATTGTGTTATATGGACATGTGTTTCTATTATTATTTTTTTATTACTCCATCCCATTTATTTATTTATCAATGAGGGTATGCTAAATAAGAAATACCCCTATGTATAATGTAATACAGCTCAACAGCAACACAAACTACATTTATTTATTTATTGTCATGGCAAGGACTCTATGTGTACCAATAAAGAGGATTTTTATTTTGTGGTATTTCTGGTTTTACACAAGTTAGAGATCTGAATACTCCATATCCCACTGTTAAAAAAGAAAATGCTGGCAGGTGGGGCTTAATGAGTGCTAGCAGGTCCTAAAAGCTAAACAGAGACCACAGAAAACTCCAGAGAGGAAAGAGCTTATTCTGAAATGTTAGGCTATGACATGCTGTGGTCATCCCAAACTCTAAACCAGTGGTCATAGTCCACATGAGCTGTCATTCTCTCACAAGCAGCTTGTTCATTGATATTCTTGTGAGGATATTTGTTGGAAGACAACATAAGCGTCTGAGAAGACTTAGCCAGCCTTCCATTAGGTGTACTTTAGCCATATGTCACTTAAACAGCTGGACAGACACAGATGGGAATAATTAGAAATTAATGGGCACACTGGTTAAGTCTGATTGTTGGGTTAAAGATCACCTTGATCATCAGTGCACACTTAAAGTAAACCATATTTCTAAGCTTAATTAATGCAATTGTAGGAGTCTGTTTTCCATGGTAAATTCTTAACATTTATCCATATTCTAGGCATGCTGCAGAAAAGTTTAATGCTACATGAAAAATAAATTGTATGTGTGGGTGGGAGGGAGGGTGGCTGTGCACTATGTGACACATAGACAATTACTTCACTTTCTCATATCATATTCATCAGAATGCATTGTCCTTCACACTTAGATACTACAGTGAACAAGTGGTGAAAATTGATAAAGATGGTATGTTTTTATTAAATTAAATTTTACAATATACCATGTATATGAGAGACTAAGTCTGTAAAATAGATATCAGTAATAATGTTAATAAACATCATTCTATAATTGACATTCTGGTCCACAATCTTAACCCTAACAATGACTGCTCTGTAGGATTATCACAGTATATATTTAAAACTTGATTAAAATTATAGAAAAACATTTAAATAGTTTTCTATGCTTATACCCAAAGCGACTGAGACTAACAAATACAAATACTGCAGGGTTAGTGAACAGGGCCAGAGTTTAAAGGCTTTAGAAATCAGCTGGCTGTTCTCTGTCACAATGAGGATTTATTTTATAATTATCAAGCTGAGAGGCTGAAGAGACCCAGGAGGACACAGAGGAAATGGGTCTTTAATATCTGCTGATGGAGAAAACAGAATCTCTCTCTCTCTCTCTCTCTCTCTCTCTCTTTCTCTCTCTCTCTCTCTCTCTTTGTTCATATAGCAGAGTCAAGTCTGGCTGTTTATAGACACTGCTTTAATCGCTTTACGCTCAAATAGGTGTGGACTGTAGAAAGTGAAATATGTCTGTCTGAAGGTTGATTACAGGTGTCGGGTGGAAATTACTTTCATTGATTAGTGGTTGGCTGATATGCACATGGTAAATGTTCTTCTCATGGGATATGGTTATGACCAAAATGGAATGTGGAAAGGGGAGGACAAGGGAAAGCAATAATGGTTTTTCTATGTTGCACAGGGGAACTGTCTCCATACATTACAAAGTTCAAAGAATAGTTTCTCAGTAATCTGCTTTAATGTGATCACACTTTGTATAATTCTGTACTCTACATTTCAGTACCAGTCTTCAAGTTGCAGGGAAAATTAAGGTCTCCACTCTTCCTTCCATTAAATGGTATTCTATCCATCCTCACATTTACTGTTGAGGCAATATAGATTTATTGAACTTAAAGCTAAGTCTATAACAACAAAGCACATCCAGGGTAAAAGTGCCAGATTTATACTAAGAGTGTTATCTGCTGTAAGGTATGACAAACAAACTGTTGTTCCAGGCACAAATTCTGATGATAGTCACGTACCAAAGTAATGTTGGAAATGTTGGTGTATGTCTCTCAGTGAGTCCCTAATGATTTACATAGGAACCAATGAACTTGGACCTAAGTGCTAAGTAAAAGTACTTGTCATGGAGGTAGAATGGCCTCTCTCGATGTCGATATGCTTATACATAGTGTGTTAATTTGTAAGCAGCATTTTGATGGTGTACTTTTTCAATGTGAAGGAAATTTTAACAACAAAATAAACTGATAAACATTTGAAACATCTGAAACATTTTCTGTATGTATGTATCACTGTCATTTTTCAAGCAGAAATGTCAAACATTCTTCAGGTGCAGCTTCTTCATTATGAAGTGGATATTTTTGGACGGTGGTAGAAAGTAGCTAACATCATTTTTGTACATTATTATTATTATCTGCTCTCTTCCACCATGACTGCTTGTTAATTAATTGAAGAGATTAAATGATAGAGCATCCTGCTGCTGTCTGTGTTGGTGTTCTCACTCTGTTTGGGTTATGTTTTTGATTGGGGCTAATTATCCTCAGGTCTGTTCAGGTCATGTCTGGCTGTGCTTGCCCCAGCTAGGTTTTCCATGGATCCATTTGGACCTGGTCCAAAATCTCTACTTGTGACCCCTCTCATAAAAGCAGTGTGTAGTTGCAGCTGTGTCATGTTTCAGACGTCTGAGAGTTGTTAACAGTTCAGGAGAAATAGTCTTTTGGCACTTTGAAGTAGATCACCATGGGAAGCAGTCAAATTTAAGTGGTGCTTCTGATATGCAGGAAACTTCCCTCTTGCGCCTAGAGTGGTGGTAATGAGGGATGGAGCCTAAGGTTTGGACGCCTTCCTGAGAGGGAAACTTCTGATCAGGGAGACAGATAGAAGAAGATGGCCAGGCATCTGCAGCTGAGGTGGTGAAGAGATGGATCGCACAACATCATGGTGCTGAGATGACAGCTGGAGGACAGCAGAGAGAGAGAGACAACATTTTTAAACTTACTTACAGCTTACAGGTGATTGGCTCAAGGCGAGCAAGTCAGTTTGTGATTGGATAAAAACAGGAGTTTGTGCGCAGGGATAGTCTTCCTGACTGAACCTTTGCTAGGCTTCATTTCCACCTAAAAGATGTTTTCCCTCTAAACGTTGCAGACTGCTTCAATCAAACAGCTGTTTTGCGCTGTAGGGAGGTAAAACTCAAGAGACTAAAATTAGAGAAAAGCATAAAAAATTCAACAAACCTTATGTATTAAAATCTTGTTTGCTGCTCTTAGAACAGCATTTTACTTAAGGTAAAAGCTTGGATGTTGGATTTCTTGTTCAGTTTGACTGGTAGTACTCACCCCTTTTGAAATGGTCACTGCAAAACATAATAGTGTAGAAGGTGCAGTGTAAAGGGTCCATGTACATAATGGTCATTCGATTTTCATTTTGGAGTGGGAAATCGGAAAACAAATGATGAGCCTTTCCCGTTTTTCGTTTTAAAATAAGAAACATGAAAAAAAAGAGCTGTTTTGTTTTCCGATTTTTGTTTTGGAACAATGAAATCGGAAAACAAATGTTTGTTTTATATTAACACAGAGAAAATGAGAAATCAGTTACAAAACCATCTGTTTCGTCGTGCGTGAAATTATTTTTATTTTGCCCTGGAAGTCACCTAATGAACACAGGATCCCTGTAAGCTAGCACAGTCCTTTTCTGTGCTGCCCAACTAAGGCTAATAAAGCTCACCTTAGCTAGCTATTTTAGCTATTTTTGGGCAGCACAGAAAAGGATTGACAACCACCTTAGCTGGGCGAAGATAGCTAGCTAAGGCCAGCTTTATTAGCCATAGCTGGGCAGCACAGAAAAGGACTGTGCTAGCTTACGGGGATCCTGTACTATCGTTCATTGGGTGACTTCCAGGGCAAAATACAAATAATTTAACACATGATGAAACAGATGGTTTTTAATCCCATAACTGATTTCTCATTTTCTCTGTGTTAATATAAAACAAAAATTAAAAAATACTCCACCACTGGTCTTGAATTATTGCAAACACCTACTCACTCTCTGGAAAACCCCTTTATGTAAATGTGATTTACCAAACACATTTAAGAGACACATACCAACTACAAAGAGACAAAAAATGACTACAAAGAGAAACAGCTACAGAGATATGCTTTTATATGTCTTTAAATATGTCTTTGTGGTATGGTTAGAAAATCAGTTTCATCTCTCATTTATCATTTCATAATTTTCCCTGCCTTTGCTCAGACACATTAAATATCCTATTAATTTAATTATAATACACAATTGTGACTTCAAGCACAATATATAGTAGAAGATTTTGGCCAATTGGATCATTTGCTTTCCATGCTTATCCACGTTTCAAAGATTCCCTCTCATCCATCTAAAGCTACATCTTGGGCAATTAAATTCTCTAAATGAAGATCCCTCTGTGTCCCAGCATTATCACATTAATTCACAGCTCAGTCATCAAAGGTAAATTTGTATTAGATGGACATGCAGCTCCAGCTCTCCTTTGAGAGACTAACAGATCCTGTTGCTCTTCACTAAAGGAATCAGATTATGCTAATGGTTTTGGCTTTTCATGTTCTATTTGATAAAGGCAACTTCAAAGTGTTGGGGTATTCTAGCCAAGCATCGTATGTGACTGCTTTTAATTCCAAAATGGCTTCAAAGAGCAGTCAACATCTGAATCAAACTGAGTTATTTCCTGAGTCAATTACAGAGAATCCAGAGGCGTTCTACTGGATGAGGTTGGGATGTGATTGGCTGTAATATTATGCTGCAGTTTATGTTACATTTTTTATCATAATCAAAACATCAACTGAGAATCCACATTGTAGGTGCTCTGACTTTTTTTTCTTAAATAAATAAATAAATGAAAAATTAAAACTCAAACTCAAAAAAAAAAAAAAAAAAAACTCAACCTGCCTTACCCCTAATGCAGATTATTAGGCATGTCCTTAATCTCTGGTGTGAAAAATATTAAAGTCACAAAATAAATAAAGGTGTCAATCAGTGTGTCAAATCAATAAACAGGTGTTTCATACAGAGTGGTTCTTCTCATCGCTAGAATTATTATTCCTTTCCCTGACATGGTCACTGTGGATAAGACACATATGTGAGATAATTTGTAAGATAATAACAATGCTCACCTTAACTTTTAAGTCTATTATCCTACACTCAGGATTTCAATCCAACGTAACTTTAACATCATCTAGATGTCCTGTGGGGCTGAGGAGAACTGCAGAGATAGACTACTCTCTGTCACTACAAGCATATAGGGATGTACCCAAACTCTGAATACTCTATTAAGGAAATAACAAACAATGTGAAGGAAGAAAAAAAAACACTCTACCTTCATTTTCCCTTTAATATTTAGGAGGAAAAGTTGACACACCAGTGAATCACACATTGAATCACTTTATATGCATCCATAGCATTGTGGGCTGCATATTTATAATGAAAATGAACTGTTTGCAGAATAATATGTATGATAATTGTGGTACCAGGTACGTATTCTTCACAACAGCAACTGTAAACTACCAACAACACTGTAGAGACAATGTAAAGACATGTAACACTACTGACATGTGCCAAGTAACACTGATAATCATTTAAAACACAATTTAACTTAAACTTATGTCTACAGCCACAGTGTATCAAAACATGCTGGAAAGTCCCACCCACCTTCTCCCAAACACACTACAAGATCATTGTGGGTTGCTCAAAATTGGCAAGATCCTCAGATAAGCTGTCTGTCTTTGTTTGCGCTGAACCCCCGTTTATACAGACACCGATTCTGCTCCGTGACTACCTCTGCTGCCAGGGCAATAAGGCTGCTCCATTCCACTTCCATATCTTTTATACAGAATGGCAAGGTGGAATAACCCTCGCAACCTGTACATGAAGATGGAGCTGAGAAGCTGTAGTTTTTAGCTGTGTGTAATATGAAACAGTTAAAAAAAAGTTAATGCATTACTGTTATGTAAGTAGTCATTCACACTGCAGCACATTATACGTTGGTTTATTTCCCTCAAATAAAGGATATTTCTCTACATATCTTTACTGTAAATAGTTTATATTTCCAATGCAGAACATTTTCTCTCTGTTTCTGATTGTTCAATAAAACAATAAAAGAGAGAGATAGATGACAAGTACAGTATAAGGATGTGGAAATATATTTCATAATTAATTATATGCCAGTGTGATGCTTTGAAGGCACAATAATTACACATGAAATGAAAATTAGGTTAGAACATGCAACATTTGCCAAATTTAATGTGATTTCCAGTATAAACCGCACCCACTTCTGGTCCTCTATTTGAATACAGATACAGATCATTTTGTTGGTTGAGCAGATACAGATAATGATGCTTCTGTAAATCTCTACAAGCAACATTTTCAATAAATATAAATACATAGAAAGCATATTGATTCATGCAGCTTTAGTTTGTTAAGTATTATTAACCAAAGCTGCTCTATGCTTCATTACAATTGCATTACTAATATAGACAGACATTTTCAAGAAAGTTTAACTACTGAAAATTTACTGATACATAGAAGATGCCATTTTGTAATATTAATTGTTCTAAATGTATATTATGTCATGAAAAATCGCCACATAATGTGTATAAGTGCTTTTGCTCCACATTTCTTTCTTTTTCCTAGAGATCTTATTTTCATCTCTGTGAGTTATGTCTGCTTGCTCTAATCTTGAGTGCTGCTAGACACAGTGTAGAATGTGCACCTGAAGGCCCCAGGGATGAATCATTAATAACAGCAGACCCCTGCTCCTGCAGCTACAGCTCAGGACTGGAACTCCTCTATTATCTATTACTGTCTCATTGGGCATTCAGATAAAGGTGACACCCCACTACAGCTCACCTGCCATGCTCACAGACATTCTTCTACAAATAACACACTACATACATAACGCACATACAGCACAGTCACATACACACACAGTCATTTCTCTACATTTATTGTCTTTTTCTGAGGCAGTTTCTGCTCATTGTTAGCTCATGAGGAAGCTAATCGCAAATAGCTGTTTATTCTTTGTATCTGTATGCAAGGTCTCTGTGTGGCATTTGGCTCAGAGATATGCTTGTGCAGCATGACATTATGACAGCCTTGACATTTTAGATCTTAATGTTGCACACGCTGTTTTCCATCATAATTGTCTCTCTAAAATCATGAATCTTATTTCCCCTACCTTTATTCTCAAATACCAACATTTGACCCCAGTTTTCAACACTAATAACGAGAAATTAAAGGCTCATTTAACCAGTATATTATGTAAATGTGTTCTGACGCTAATAACTTTTTTCTTTCTTTCTTTTTTTTTTTTTACTAGAAAGAATGCTCTTTAGAAGCTGGGGTATCAAGTGGACCAAAAACACTGACAATGGTTAATCAGTTTCAGCACTTCCATGTCCTAACCACTTAGGACATGTAAGGCTCGATGTCCATATAACATTTTTCTCTGGGGGAAGCGCTTCATCTCAACACTTCAGAGATTTTCAACTATTAGTGCTCAGAGTGGCAGCATGCAGCAGCTGTCGAAAGTAGTTTCCTCATTGGAAACAATTTTAGAAAGACACGCTTCATGTACACACTCCCTAAGATGAGTATAATCCATGGTTGTCGTTAAAAAGTATTTCTTCTAACTGAGTGAATGACCCATAGGTACCTAAGTGGCAGCCAGGATAAGAGCTGGTCTTATCTCCTTTAGCACAGGATGCACTGGACCTTCCTTTATGAAAAGAAAGGCGATACTGCTGTCCCACAATTCCTTGCAGTAGCAGCGTTAAAAGTGATGCATCACTGTAGTTTCACCGTGGCAGACCCACGTAAATATAGAAAAAATAGAGCACCTATTTTATGCTTGTGACATAATCCAAAAATCGTGGAATTTTTTGACTGATTGGCTGAGCTCCAAGTCCATAAATATAGATTTCTGCTCTTTTATTGCCAGTTTGGAGTCATCATGTAAAACAAACATGCATGGTTAACAATATCGTCATTACTATATAATTACTATATACATATATGTTGCACTTGAAAATCTCTATTCAACAAATGTATAAAAAGATTAAAAGTGCGGATGACAGGAGACTATATAAATTCTATATTCTTGTGTCTGAATATAATTCACCCCGTCACTTGCTCAGGTCCTTATTTTAATCATTATTTTAATGGCTTAATTGTCTCTACTCATATATTCCATTCATGTTATAATAATATTTAAACACATCCAATCCTGTTTGCTTTGTTTTTATTTTCAGCAGTATCTATTTTGTGCCTAAACCTAAACCTTTAGGTTATTTGCACCCCCACAGGCTGCAAGAGGGTAAGGGCAAATAACCTATATGCACGATCATTGTGAAAGGCAGTCTGTAGTTTCTGTGTACTGAAGCAAATAAAATTATACAAAGGAATGAAGCCCGTCTAAGGTCAGAGGAAAATTGCATACCATCATTTGAAAGCAGAAGAAGCTGAACATACAAACAGTTCTGTATTTACACACAGTATCCTTGTATTGCAACCTGACAAATAGGTAAGTAAGTGAGTAAACTTTATTTATCAAGGACATTTTGAAACCAGAGTTACACTGTGCGGTAGAATTTAAACACTGAAGAACAATACATTGTTAAGTAACTGTGCTCACCAGCTTGCCTTGAACTGTGTTGTCTGCTGTTTGATTCTCAGCAGGTTGTGTACAGTTACTTTTTAGAGCTATTTTAGCTGGTTCCTGCTGGGAACAAGGTTGATAAAAGCAGAGAGACTGAACCAAAACAGGAAAGCAGAGGGCTGTAAAAACCAAAACAATGAGCTGAAAGACATGAAAATGAGCCATGGGGAATTGCAGAGTTGCTAAAGCAACACCTTATAAACCATACATTATAATTTTATCCATTGTTGATTTAAAAGTATTGATTAGCCTCTACAGTAGTTAGTTGCCAGGTGACAGAGAGATCAATAATAACACAGATAGCAATAAGGAATAAAATGCTGGGTAAAGGATACTGCTTCTCATCTATTCTGTTTCTTTATTATTAATATGGTAAGTAAGTAAGTAATTAACACCTTTAAGGAAGGTGATAATAATGCAAAAATATTATATGATATCTAGACCTTGCGGAGAACAGTTCCAGGTATAAAAGCTCTCTAATTAACACCTGGAATTATTACACCTTGATTACTATTTCTCATTGTCTTTAGATGTGTTTTTCATAATGTCAAATAAGTATGGGTATTTTAAAGCAAACACTGAGCAAATGAAGTGTATGACTGTAGTTTGAATCAGTTTCCTTTAGTATCTCAAGGACACACATACTGCATCAAAGAAATAAAAGGAAAATCTTGTCCAAGCTGTATGTCCAATCCCTTTTCCCCAAATCCTGTACACATTCTGATGATGAAATTGATCACAGTGACTGCTTTTTTACATCCTCTACACCCACACCATCACCACCACCACCTGGAACAATAAACTTTAGGTCAACTTGGGAGTGAGGTAATCAATGAATCAAATCAAGCCTGGCCCATTCTGCCTCCACCACCATCACAGCAGATTTATTACATGCCCATCATGGGGGGTTGGGGGAGAGGTGATGCCTGAGTTCAGATCGGGGGAGTGGGGCTAGAAGAGACTCGATGGAGCTATTAGCTGCTGGAGTGGAGTGATCAGCCTGTGATGAGGTATTGGACAGGCACAGGATTGGGGCAGTGGGAGATACTGCAGAGGTTCATTACAGCTAGTTCATCTTGTGTTGTGCTGCCTTCAGCTGCATTCCCACCCAGGTCCACTCCCTAGGCAGCCTGGGCCCTTATCTGCCTCAGTCTAATCAAGCTCTCTTTGATGGTGGAAGCTTTTCAGGGACTGGAAGGCTATAAACAGCAGTCTGATTGCCTGACAGGACTGACATGGCTCGGGCAGACTGACCTTTAACTTTTTATTTGTTGTTTCTGAAGAGTTGCTCATAGATGTAACTACACAAAGTGGATCACACTCTAAAAATCATACTGGTGGATTTATTAGAGGCTTTTACACATTAACAGTATTTATATGGAGCTTCAGACAAGTTCCCTTGACAACATGATAGTAAGTCTGTCTGAATACATGTTAGAGATGTGAGCCCCACACAGCTTGTAAACAATTTAGTCAGACATCTAAATGACCTTTATTTGGTAAAACAATCTTTTAATGCAAGTTGGTCTGTGGATTTTTTTTTTTCATTTTAAGTGCTATTTTTCACAACACTTAAGATGGTGGATGATGATGTAGAGATCCTTGAATCAGTTCTCAAGAATATTCATACTATCATGAAATGTTTAGACACACCAATCACACTCAGTTTCCTTTCTTTATCTCCATAGCTGATCAGACTCATTCTGGCTCAGACTCTTGCCGTTGCTGGAGCAGGTCTCCTCCCTGCTGCCAGTGTCACATGCCAAGAGCTAGATCACCATAATTTGTCTCTTTCCGTGGCAAATTTCCCTCCTGCCTTAATCTCTCCAGGGTAGTCAACAGTTCTATACCAGCTTGGGGTTCAACACCAAGGCATTTCACTTTCAGTGAAAACATTTATTCTCTAGATTCAGGCTTCGTGCATCTTTTGGAATGAATAGAAACCAATGGATGCCTGGGGTCAGAAGGTCAGAAATCAAATTAATTAAATGTCCGAACCTCTCAGCTGACAGGAACTTGCAGTCTCTTTACTCACATTGATATGTTTTACCCTGCTAATTAATGAGCACACAGTAATGAAGTATGTAACAGAAAAGGATCATTTGAATGAAGCTGTAGCCACAAAATGTCCTGTTGATTTTGCTAGTAATTTATGGCAGGACAAGATAGACTTTGAATACATATCTAGCTTTAACATTAATAGATTAACTTCCATCTGGTCTCATACAGCCTACATCTTGAGTTTGAAGGGTCATTTTTGACCATGAAAACACTTCAGAAAACATAGGCTTTCTCAGGAGCTCTGATCATCTGACTGCTCATATTTCCTTATCTGTCAAGATAAAATGGTTTTATGCATTAATGCAGTACCTTCCAACCGCTGTACCAGGGGTCTAAATACTTTGAGACAAACTGCACAGTCATTCTTGTAACTATTTTAATTCAGGCACCAAGGCCCTTTCTGTGGTTTACCAGAGGAAATATTTAAATGCAATTTAAAAAGCACTCAAATGGCAAAGAAAAAAGGTATTACAGTATTACATAGGTAATACTTGTTAATAGAATTCATTGGTGGTTTTGGTCTTTTCACTTGCTTTATGACTCACTGTATATAGCTTCAGTAGGTGAAGCACCTTTTATTATAAGGGAACTCATTGATCCATGTTATAGTATTGCTCCTACATTCCTGTTCTCACTTCCTGTTCTTACTTGTATCTAACAGATGGCATTATTGTCCCCTGACTTTAGAGGGAAAAACACTCCACCACTGCTCTACTACTTGCTTTTTACAGAGCTTTCAGCTACATTTTATGGTCTTCATCTGCGGTTGGAGTTGGTGTGGGTGTCATCATGTGACCTAATGGATCTTGCTAACAGGTGTTTGTATATGAGGGGGTGGATGGTCTCTTGATCTTTTCACCAATTATCATATGACTGAATTTCAATCGTACACTTAATGGCAATTAAACCATCTCCGTATTACAAACGTTTGACTCAGTCCCATGTACATGGTCCTGCTGCCCCAAATACTGAATACAGCACCAAATATGGATTGATCCACTGCTGAAAATAGTACCCAACAAATGCACTATTTCCTCCTGTTTTAGAAGTGTTTGTTAAAAACTAGAGTGGCTTTAAAGCATAAATGAATACAAAAGTACGACTAGACATTTTTCAAATCCCCACTATCATGAGGAACAAAGTGACACGTGAACAAGTAGCTCACTGTGGGAAGAAGTAGTTTGACCCTTGTGGTACATGTCTGAGGGAAAGGTTTGGGACACATAAGGATCTAATTTAATCTTAGCAGCTCAGAGCTGCTACACTATAGAGAGACACAGTCAAGCTTTGAGTTGGCTGGGTTATGTCTGTCTCTCTTCCTTTGCTCTGACTGTGGCTGGGTGAAAAGCAGTAATTACGTGTAGATCCATGTCAGTGTGAGATCAAGGCAAAGTCTATTGTAAGGGATTACACAGTCAATACTCCTACTCCTGGCACTGTCAACTTGTCTGTCTGATAACATCACCATTTCATTCTACACAATGGAAAGTCCTCCACCTGGGCAGAAGCTGTATGACAGGAATCTTGTAATACTTGGTTTGAGAACCAAAATACTACATTTTCAAAAATAAATATATGGTCATAAGAAGAAAAGTAAGGAAACATGCACTGGATTTCTGCTTCTGGAGGAAATTAGCTCACACAGCTAGAATCTAGAGGTTTTAAGCTTCTTTCTGGTGTTTAGAAATGCAGCTGCCACACACGGGTTCTATCTTCATCTCCTCCTTTGTGTGAAACTTTTTACACAGAGACTGTGCTATAATGACATTAAGAAGACCCTTGATTACACCGCTTTTGCTTGTTTACAATGAACCCAAAAACGCAGCACAATGCCATCCCAGTGTGTGATTTAATACAGCATGCTAGCATGGTCTGTTCTGCTGTGCTGTGCAGCAAATATGCATAAGTAATTTAGAGAATCAAACAAGCACTCATTTTGGACAGATATCTAAAGATATCAGATATCTAACAGATATCAGATAGACAGATGTCAGATGTCTAAATATTAATATTTAATATCAAAATCCATATCACAAAAATAATCAGTCTGATATCTAAAGCCACAACTTCCGATTCAAGGGATCTGGTTCTCTATGGCACAGAGATACAAACACAAAACAACTGGGTCTAAAAATATATGATTTTATTAACTATTTTCTATGCTAACATGGGATAAATGAAATATTAAACCAGAGTGACTAAACATTTATAGCTGAAGCAATGAGTACTGTGGTAAATGGGGTAGAGATGGAGCAGGATGTGCTGTGCGTATGTAGTGTAAGATTATGCAGTTGATGGAGGTCTATGACTGATACTAAGATATTAAACTATCATTACACAAAATCAACCCAATCATGAGCAAATAGTGATAGATGGAGAATATTTTGAATTGGTGGTCCAGAGATTTGTGGCCGGAACCCTCAGGCAACCGTCCTGTTGATTTTTTCCACTGTGTCAGCCAGCAGACTTACTTTATTTCAGTACCACCGTTGATTTGGTTCGTTGTTGGCAGGGCAGGCGTGCTTGTCTGCCAGTGGCTCTTCCAGGTTGATGTAGAGTCAAGTAGCAGATTTAAAGATTTACTACTCACCAGTTGATAATTTCGGAAGAAATTGGCATTGGCCAAATGACACAAAAATTTTTTTAAAAACGTATAACACACTGGAGTGATAAAAATGAAATGGTTTACAGAGGCACTTCTGCTCCTCTGAATTGACTAAATATTAAATGGCTTGCAAAACAGGAAAATTATGGGTTGCGAGTATTCACAATTAATGAGGCAAGCAAAAACAACTTACGAAGACAAAGGATAGAAGAGCAGTATTGTAACACGTGGAAAACAAAATACAGATAATTACATGACATGAAGGTTAGACATAAAATGATTCTAAACAGTTCTATGGAACTGTGGATAAAGAACAGTTCAATGGTTCATTTTGTCACAGCCTCGCTGTGATCAGTTGATTCCTAGTGTTTCTTTTGTTTCTTTTGTTTCCCCTGCTTCCTCTTGTGTCTCCTCCCCCTGTCTGTCTTTGTGTCTGTTTTTGATTGGCAGAGGTGGGGCACATCCAGTGGAGAGTCAACACACCTGTTTTGCATCAGCTGCCATATAAATACCCTAGTTGACCCTCCACTCCTAGCCAGAAAGTCTGCTCATTCCAGTGGTAACCTCATGGCCAGTTTTTCTAGTGAATTCTAGTGAACTTGTTACACTTGTTTTGTCTACTCCAGCGGTTCCTCTGTCTTTTCCAGTACTTCCATGTGCTGTAGCTCTGCCTCTGCCTCCTGCTGTCAGAGACCAGCTCTAGTCTCCACCATTCACCCCCCCAGGCCTGCCTTGGATCACAGCCTGCTCCATCCCGCTCTCTCCCCAGGCCATCTACACTAAACTATCATGGACTGTTTTATCATTAAAGACCTATGTTACTGCTTTAACTGGTGTCTTAGTCTCTTTACACTGGCCCCTTTTCTACAAAATTGTGACACATTTCACATAGCATGATTGAAATCCATAGTGTTCATGAGGATGGTTTCACACCTTGGTGATATTAAAACTCCTGAGGTTACTTACACAAAAAGTAAATCAGATATTATTTTGTAGTGAGTCCTGTTGGTGGAACAATAAACTCCTTCCTTCGATGGGGGGTCTTGTTTGTCCTATTTGCTTTATGTCCTTTTAACCCCTGGGGTGATCACAGATCTTCCTGATAGCTAATAGCTGATATGGCTTGGGAGGCTCTCCAGTGTCTGTTCCGTTGGATGACTATTGGTGGGGGAGCAGGGTTGGATTAGAGTTTTGGTCATAATTTTAGTGACCTTACTTTAGCCTGCTTAAGGCTGTCTCCTCTGGTGTCCTGTGTGTGTCCGCTACACTCTGTTTTATACAGATGTTGATTCAGCTCTGTGACTACCTTCACTGCTGGCTTAAAGGTGGGACAACAATTACCTCTTTGCTCAGCTGTAATGGAGAAAATGTGAAAGAGTACAAAATCTTTCAGTTCTGTGGTTTTACATGTCAGTGCATAATAAAAGTCATCTGACTTAAATAAATACAACCTCAGATGAACAACAGCATGACATATTACATTATGACATACATATTGTGTCATTATTTATTTAACAAAATCTAGGCCACAGTGCAGAAGCAGTGTGTGACAAGTTAAGTGGACCCCTACTTCTTCCATGGGAATTAAGAGGTTAAGTAGCAGCCAGGAGCTGCTAATCAAATGCCCTTGTTTAACTGATCATCAGTGTGAGCACCTCCTTAAAAACAGAAGTTTTGGCAGTTTGCTGGTCTGGAGCATTCAGGTGTGTGTTAACACAATGTTAAGGAGGAAAGACATCAGCAGTGATCTAATAGAAGCAATTGTTGCTGCCTGTCAGTGTGGGAAGGGTTATAAGGCCATTTTCTCCCAAAATCCAATTCAAATCTAATGTTCCTCTTAAAGCCATGAGCAGGCACAGACTGGTGAACAGAAAGTTCAGGTGGGTAAGTCATGCGAGGGCCATTTTGTTTGTTTTCCAACATCTGCAATATATATCTGACTCAATTTTATTTATATAGCACCAAATCACAACAATCTACCCTTATTATATTTACACAGACCAAACAATTCCCACCAAGAGCAGGTGACAGTAGCATGGGAAAACATCTTTTAAGAGGCATAATCCTCGAGCAGAACCTGACTCAGGGTGGGCGGCCATCTGCCTCGACTGGGTGGGTAGAGAAAGAAAGAATGAGAGAGACAGATTTTTTATTTGATTTTTTAAAAATTCTTTATATACATAATTAACATAATCACAAACAGCCAGGTGATCACATTCAGCCAAGACAAACAGCAAACTTCAGTTCTCTCCCTGATCAGTCACTAAAAACCATGTCATAAAACCTCCTCATACCCCCACTGCTCTTTAAAAACCTCTATATTCCTTGTGACCTTGAAGTTGAAGTCCAGCGTAAGTTTGGCTTTAATGTTGAACTTCCACAAGGTTACATGTAGACTCCGCTTGCAGTCTATCTCTGTGAGTGAGGTAGGTCGCTAATTTAGCTTTACTAATAAGAAAGTTCAGCAGCTGGTTCTTTGATTTGTCCCTTTTGTTTTGTCAGACTCCAATAAAAACAGTTCAGTGCCCAGTCGGTGTGTACTTTATTGTCCAGCAGCAATATATCCTTGGTTTCCACAATATAAGTCTCCAGATTTCTGCAAGATCTGATGATATCACATGTGACATGGAAAGTCTGCTGCTGACAGAGGCTTAATCTGGGTTTTCTCTATAGTCCCACCACTGCCTTAGACAGGTGAACCCACTCCTCCTCTGTCTAAAACAAGACCATAAATAAGTAAGAACCTCTCTAAAACCAAATTAAAATGCCAGTAGGTGCTTTAAAGTAAAATATTTATGAATAAAACACTACACACCATCTCAACACAACATCACAACACAGAATGATCTCTAAAATCTCAACTGGCAGAATCCTACAGGTTTTACACTGAAATGGTGTTTTAAACATTAAAAGTGGTTGAGGTGGGCTGAAGAGAATCCTGTTGTTTCTAAGATGGGACCATGTGTACTATCTGCAGCCTGTGTGCATCCTTCCCCACATGTCCACCAGACCACAGGAGAAGGCCAGCCTCCTCAGAGCTTGCTGGGAGACTGGATGAGTCTGCACGATTATGGTCTAAAACTGCATTCTCAGTACAACACCCCACCCCCCCACCCCCCCAAAAAAAACATCAGAGGAGCCACAATCCTTCAGTTTCTCATTTAGTTTCTGAAAAGAAGAGCTTCCTCTCTGCATCGATGCGCAGACATAAAAACAACAGTAAAACGATCACTACTAAAAGACACCTGCCCTGGACCACATCCTCCTTCCTCAGTAAGTGAAGTTAAGTGAAGTGAAGGCTCTGGAGAACAGCATGCCCAGTGAGTGTGGTGCCGTGGCTTAAAATTACCTCCCCTGCCCACTTCCTGCTCCTGTCTGTCTCACTGTTACCGTCACTGTGTGTCTCCTGTAGGAATAAAACATCCAGCTGTCTGAATCTAGTTGTGTCATACAAAACAGCCCTTTTCCTTTCCTCTCACGTCACCTACCTGACCGATTTACATCACTTGTCTCACTCATCTGACTTACCTGACCACCACAAGAATCACCAGTAAGGATGTAACAGTAACAGATGTCAATTTCATGATATAGCAAAAACAAGTGTCTCAGCTGAAGCTTATCCCAGCTGACACTGGGCAAGAGGTAGAGTACACCCTGTACAGATCGCCAGTCCATTGCAGGATCAACATATATAGACAACAACCATTCACTCTCACATTCACACGTATGGGCAATTTAGAGTGACAAATTAACCTAATGCATGTCTTTGGACGGTGGGAGGAAGCCGGAGTCCCCAGAGGGAACCCATGCAGACGCAGGGAGAACATGCAAACTCTACACAGAAAAGAAGGTGAGCCGGTATAAGGTATAAAATCCCATCATGGCCATACTTTAGGCAAACACTACTGCCAGCTCTCTACAGAGAGACAAAAGCTAAAATTACACAGAGCCACAAGCAATCAAAGTGCATCTCCCTTACCAAAGATGGGTGGACTTTACAAGCCACTCTTAAGCACTGAAGTTGAAGACAACTGGACTTCTTTTTGGATTCTCGAAGACATTTCACCTCTCATCTGTAAGGCTTTTTCAGTTCTGAAAACTGGTTCGGGAGTCCCAGGTATTTAACCTCATGGAGGTGGTCCTGAGAGTCATTAACCCACCCTGTCGTTATGTGGGTCGTTGCCACACCCTGGCACCAAGTGAGTTGTTAGGGACACATGTCTCAGGGTGTGAATGGGGGTTAAATTGCCTGGCTAAGGATCTCAGGACTGCGTCGTAGGTTGTTGATAGTTCCAGTTTACCTCTGTTTTATAGATGGATGTTCCAGATGGACATAGATGACCCTAACAACTCACATGATGTTAAGGTGGCGCAATGACCCACCAATGAGTCACACCTGGGCTCATATGGGCTCATGTAACGACAGGGTGGGTTAATGACTCTCACGACCACCTCCATGAGGGTAAATACCTGGGACTTCCCAACCAGTTTAGTCTAAGGAAGACTTTCAGATGAGAGATGAAACGTTATGATGGTGCTGAGGAGGAAATACCGGGACTGCAGGACCGGAGACACTGACTAAGGAAGAGGAGATACTGACCATATCTTCCCACTATGGTTATGGGCAATGTAAGATCACTGGCAGAGACTTGGCTGCGTGACAACATACTGGACTCTGTCGTGACATTAGCTGGCTTTCACTTAGCGGACAGGAGTTGCGGCGAGAGCGGCAAGAAGAAAGGAGGCGGTGTCGCTATCTATGTGGACAACAGGTGGTGCAACCCTGGACACATCACAGTGAAAGAACGTGTGTGCAGCCCGGACATTGAACTGTTAGCAGTAAGTCTCCATCCATATTGTTTGCTGAGAGAGATTTCCCAGGCCATTGTGATCGCTGTCTACATACCCCCCGCGGCTGATGGTTCACGGGCAGCCAACGTCATCAGCTCCGTGACAGCAAGGCTCCAAACCCTGCAACCCAGTGCCTTCATAGCAATCTCTGGGGACTTCAACCATGTCACCCTGATAACATCCCTGCCCACTTTCAAACAGTTTGTGGAGTGTAAGACCAGGAGAACAAAATGTTGAACCTGCTGTATGCTAAATGTCAAGGAAGTATAGCCCATAGCTCCTCTGGGCAGATCGATCAACCTGTCTGCCTCAAGCCCCTTTATACCCGCATTCTGCAGCAACCTGTGATCAAGAACTCGTACAGAGATGGTCTAAGGAAGTTAAAGAGACTTATAGGGATGTTTTTGAGGACTAACTGGAACGTTTTCTATAATGCTCACGGGGATGAGAAGAAGGACCCACTGACAGCATCACAGACTGTATTAACTCTGTTAGACAATGTCATCCCCATTAAAGACTGTACTGTTTCCCAATAACAAACCCTGGGTCACTAAGGACACAAACAGCACTGAACAGGAAGAAGGTTGACTCAGGAGCAGAGACAAGGTGGAGATGAAGAAGGCGCAGGCAGAACTGAGGGATAAGATTGCTGAGGGCAAGGACTGTTACAGGAGGAAGCCCCCTTATACTCAACACATGTCTCGAAGCCTTGGCTTCAAATGACCCATCACTAGCTGTGGCTCAGGGAAGTCAGTCTTGCCTTAGTTACAGTGGCGCTAACAAGTGCACAGACAGTGCTCAATGGTGACAGAGTTATTGAGGAACTCTATTGGATTTGAACTTTTTTTTGTAGCTTTTGAATTTGTTTGTTTCTCAAACTTAGTTTGTTTTTTTTTTCCTCACTGTAAAAATTATTCACTGTCTGCACCTTGGGAGGCCGGCAAATAAAATTCATTACACTATATAATCTTCTGAATTTTGAGGGTTAAGAGTGGAACTCTGTGACAAACGTCCTCAACAAACCTAAAAGAAATACAGTTGTCTTCAACGTCAGCACTTAGGACTACCATCACCTGGATGATCATTGAGAACCTACACAGACATATTAACAAGCTACTTGAGCTATATCACTATCACAGCATGTGTTATGACAAGTGAATGAAAAGCTAACCTATAGACACAGGATCTCTCTTTGAATCACACACTGGTCCCAACATAGGCGAGGTGTTAAATCTGGTATTTCAGAGTGGAGCTCAACATGACTGATAACAATATCCGGGCATCACTGTTACCGACAAAAGTAAGAAACATGGTTGTAGTGGTGAAGGAGGCCGAGCTGTCCACACAAAGTGCTCTTTTCGGCCACCCTTAAATCTCAAGGGCCCCAGGCAGGCTTAGGCAAATCAGGTCAGCCACCTGCTTGGTAGAGTGAGGTGTGTAGCAGCATTTTTTCACCACAGTTCAACTGCCACAACCATGCTGACCCCCAAGCAGCAAATGTTAAACCTGCCAGAACATAAACTGATAATAGATGTCATAAAACGATGAACCAGCACACTTGACATGATTGAGTGCTACCTGGAGCAACAACAGGCAGTCACTTCAGCCCTGCTGAGTGTTGATAGACACTCTAGAAACAGCAGTCATCACAGCCGTAACACTTTGCACACCGATGTAAAAGCTGACCACTGTGCCATGCGTTGAAGTTCAAACAACCGATCGTACCCCTAAACACATGATACAAGAGAGCATGACACAGCAGTGAAGACTCAAACACTATCACCCAAATGAAGAAGGCCATATTGAATGAGAGGGAGAAAAGGTACATAAACCAGTATGGAAGTCACTTTACATACAAACAGTGTTTTACAGGATTTTCAGTGATTATCACTAAAGATTTTTACATTTTTAGGTAATGTTTCTTGTATCGTAGATTCAATTATATATATATATATATATGTGTGTGTGTGTGTATGTGTATGTATATATATATATTTGAAATATAGCTCATAAGGTAGACAATATTTGATTTCCAGTTACAATGTAAATGACTTGCTAAATACTTAAGTAGTCTAAACAAAGAGGTGAATAATATGGCTCCTTAAATAAGAATGGGAAAGGATGTAGTGAGGACCAGGAACCAGCACAGAACCAATTAGAAGCTTTTAATTTTACGCCACAGTGACTGAGCATAATATATCATCTTGTAAGGATCAGGTTGGACTGCTTCATTCAAGTTGTTGTTTATTGTTCAAGTCAAGTCAAGTCAAATTTTATTTATATACCAATTCACAACAGAAGGTCTCGAGGCACTGTACATATAGAGCAGGTTCAGACCGACTTTTATCTTATAAATTTACAGAGAGAAAACCCAACAGATCCCACCATGAGCAAGCACTAGGCGACTGTGGCAAGGAAAACTTCCTTTTTAAGAGGCAGAACCCTCGAGCAGAACCGGACTCACAGGGCGCCATCTGCCTCGACCGGTTGGGTTTAGACAGAAAAGAGAGGGGTGGGGAATGTGGGTGAGAAAGACAACCTTGCAAATACACAGGACTAAGTCAAAATGTAAATAGTAGTAGTAGTAGTAGTAATAATAATAATAATAGTACAATTATTATTACAGCTAAAGGAATAATAATAACAAACACAGTACATTAATAGCACCACACTATCAATAACACTAGTAAATGTTTTAATTATTGTCGATCATGGGTTGAGCTGACTATGGAGCAGCAGGAGACTTCCAGCTCTGAGGCAGAACCCCGCAGTAAGAGACAGTAGAGAGAGAGAGAAGCATAGCCTGGGCACTAACGCCGTGTTTGAGGGAAGAACACAGTTAAAGTGATGCAAACGATATTAAGATACAGTTAATAGTAACTGCCGCAGGACATCATGGACAACATTTACTAACCATTAATCTTAACTGATGCACTGAGACTGACCCAACCTCGGCCGAGGGAAAATGGAACCAGAATAATATGCTAGTTAAAAGTTAAGGCATAAAGATTAGTTTTAGTTTGGATTTCTTAAAGGCCTCAACTGAGTCAGCCTGTCTAATATCAATAGGAGGTTGTTCTGTAAAGGAAAGGGGCCTGGAGAGGAGAAGGGCCCTGCAGCCTGCTGACTTCTTTTTTGACTCTGGGGACAGATAGTAGCCCTGCACTCTGAGAACGCAGGAGCACGGGAGGAATATAAGGGTTAAGAAGATCAGACAGGGTATGAGGGGCTAGCCCATTTAGAATTTTATATGTCATTAAGAGAACTTTAAAGTCTGATTCCAATAAGGAATAGGGAGCCAGTGAAGGGAGGCTAAAAACCGTATATGGTCAAACCTTCTGAATTGGTCAGCATTCTAGCTGCAGCATTCTGGAACCATTTGCAGACTTTTAGTGCTAGCACGCGGTAGTCCTGAAAGCAAAACATTACAACAATCCAGTCTAGAAGAAACAAAGGCATGGACTAGAATTTCAGCATTCGCTATGGAAAGAAAAGACCAATCCTACTATATTGGCGAGGGTGAAAAAAGGCGGTCTTTGTAATGTCTTTGGTTGGCGTTGATCAAGGAAAGAGTACGCATCAAGTGTGACACCCAGATTTTTGGCTGTTGTATTTGAGAGATAACACAGTTGTCAAGGGATATAAGTTACATGATCGAACTGGTGTCTATATCGCGCCGGCCAACCAGCATTTCAGTTTTGTTTTGAATTACATATAGTTTTGAGACATCTAGCTTTTAACAGAAGACAAGCAGATCTCTAGTTCCCCAATTTGAGAGCATTATCAGCCTTTGCAAGTAATACATATAGCTGGGTATCATCAGTATAACAGTGAAAATTAACCTATGGTTCACAATTCTTGGGCTGGTAGGAAATATAAAGAGAGAAAAGTTAGGGGGCCAAGAACAAACCCTGGGGTAATTTGGCATTTCACATCAGAAAAGGCTGATACAGTATTATTAAGCAAGAGACACTGAGTTCTGTCAGATAAGTAAGATTTTAACCAGCTGAGGGCCAGGCCAGAGATTCCAAATCTATTTCCAGTCGGTCCATGAGTATAATGTGGTCTATAGTATCAAAGGCTGCACTCAAGATCAAGTATGGGGAGCAGAGAGGGTGGGAACCTGGAATCTAAAGAGAGTAGCAGATCATTTACTATTTTAGCAAGTGCTGTTTAGTAGAGTGAAAGGCCCAAAAGCAGACTGATACGATCTGGAATAGATTATTATCAGCTAAATGAGCTGAAAGTCAAGTTGATACAATTCATACTTTTTTTTTGAGACAGGCCGATAGTCTGTTTCCAGACTAGATTTGAGATTTGAGACAGGTCGATAGTTACCTAAAGACCCAGGATCAAGGTGTGGTTTCTTACAAAGGTTTAACCACAGCTGTTTTAAAGCTAGAAGGAACAGCCAGTCAACGATAGATTCACAATATTCAGCACTGCAGGGGCCCAAGACTGGCCAGATCTTGGAAAGTTTACCCGTAAAGGGTCAAAAGGCAAGTGGTGGGTTTAGAAGCTAGTACTACCTTAGATAATGAATCAAGATAATATAATGTCAAAAATTCATCAGAGCAGAAACTGTCTGAGACTCCGTATGATGCACAGCCGTTCCAAGTATAGATGCTGGAGAAACTGAACTTGATTTTTAATCTAATCTCATCAATTTTACTGCTGCAGAAAAAATTTGAAACTCACAGGCAGAAGTACATGGAAAAGCTAGAGCCTGCTGCTTTTTAGTGAGTTTAGCTACAGTGTCAAAAGAAATCTAGGATTATTATTGCTGGGCTGATTAAATTTGAAAAATATGCTGCTCTGGCAGTAGACAGTGCATGCTTATATTCCAAACACCCTGGTGCCACTGGAGATATAGAGCTTCTGATTTGGACGGCGCCTATTTGCGCCTAATTTTCCGACAGGCCTGCTTCAGAGCACGGTGTCGCTCAGAACCAGGGAGTGGACCTTTGGCTGTTTTAGTGAGAGAGGTAACTGAACAAGGAGACTAGACAAGGTTATTTAAATCCCTGGTACAGTTTTCAACAGAACCACCTGCAGTAAAAGGGGCCAGGACCCTGGTAGTTGCTCACCAAGAACAGCGCGCCAGGGACCTATGTCTGGTGGAAGAGTATTAGAGACAATTTTAGGGGATAGCTAAAGTTGCATCAAATTTGATAAGAAAAGATTCTGGAGATAACCGATGTGACAGGAGAGAGGTCAGATTAGACACCTCAATCCTAATGGAAAGAATCAGGGTCTAGAGTGTTACCACTCACAGTGAGTAGGTTCATGTACAGACTGTGAACCCAAAGTACTGGCTGGCGCCAAAAAGCTATATTTAAAGGATCAGAGGCCTTATTTAGGTGAATGTTAAAGTCACCCATAATTAGGATATCATCACTATATGTGACAAGACACTTATAAAAATTTCCCAAATTCATCTAAAACTGTGAGAAATAGGTGGTTCGTAGTACCACAAGGTGGAGTGGTTGCACCATTTCCTGGTCATGGGGATCAGTTACTGAGAAGGTTTCAATACTACAGCTCAAAGGAGTTAAAAGTGACATTAAGAGCTGAGGTTAGACCAAAGAAAGACTTATAAATTAGCGACGCCCCCACCTTTTTCGTAGAGCCCCGAGCAAATATGTGCGCTGGGCATACCCAGGTGGGGGGAAGCTTCATTTAAAGGCAGGAAACATATCTGGTTTGCCATGTTTCATAGACCAAACTATATATCCAGATTATGTCTAAGAATCGTCATTTATCAAATAATGCCTTAAAAGTGACTAATATTTATGAAGCCAAATTTGAGGATCATATTGACCTGGAGCGGCCAGTAGGAGGCTGGTGGCATACTTATAGATGAAGTATTAAGGTAGGAATGAGGCATCTAGGTTTCTAAGTAGAAATTTATGTACTTTATCAGTATTTTATGGGACCCAGTAATTCGTCACCAGTGGCAGGAGTGGCGATTTTGCACATGGTGGTTTAGAAACTTAGGAAACTTGTGAATAGTGCACGGCGGGAATGGAGATGTCTCAATGCAGTAGATCAGGCTATCAGTCTGAGCATCTAAAGTCTGCAAATTTTCCTGGTCAGATTTTATCATCTAAGCTATCTAAGCTAGTGTGGACTCCAAAACCGTGACCACTCCAAAGACCTAGCGCAGGTTCTCTACCACCTGCCACTCCGTCGATCACCAGTGTCTACTGTCAAACCCGACGAAACACCTGTCTATACATTCCTAGATAAAACAGTGCAGCTTGCTCCAGTAGGATGCAGACCATCTGCCTTCAGCAGGTCAGGTGGGACGGCCCCAGAAAGAAGGCCAGTTATCCACAAACTATATCCCTGCTACTACAGTGACGAGCCAGCCAGCGTGTGTTCAGAGACGTTAATCTGCTGTACACCTCATCATTACCCCTCATGGGTAAAGGACCAGAGACAACTAATCGATGCTTACACATCTTCTAGTAAACTCAAACGCCCTAGCTAAACTAGCTTTGGTGACCTCAGACTGCTTCTATTCTAATGTTATTGGTGCCGACATGAATGACAATGTTGCTATAGCTAGGTGTGGAATGTGCTCTGAGCTCTGTTTTCCCCTGCGTGACAGCACCCCAAGATTATCCTCTCATGGTGGAAGCCTATTCTAGGTAGGCAGTAAACATTGGCCGCTTAAGCTAATCTGACATTGCGAGTGATGAAGTCCCTTATGATTAGAGTGCGTTGTTTAGCCCCAGCGTCAGCGGAGCGGGGAGACACGCGGCGAACAGGGACTACCAACGGGCCAGCAAGAGTCGAACCAGAAATGGAGAGGCGACTGCAGACCAGGCCACACAACCGTTGCTTGTTTTACGCGTCTCTTTCACTGGGCTGACAGGGACGAACCTCGCATACACTGCCGACGCAGGTTGTTTAGCTCTAACAGGTCACTGTTGAGCCTGTGGCTAACGCTATCTGAGCCTGGGCTACATTCGTAATTTAGGGAGAGCTGTCGAAGGATTTGACACGCCTCTCTAGCAGAGACACCCTGTCTTCAAGAGCAGAACAGCTAATACAAGCCATGGTGGTAGGTAGTAGTTACTTTACTACTGGTTAGCTGTAGGAGGAGAAAGTGAGGCTACAATTTGCGCCAGGCTAATGAGGCTAAAACGGCTAAGCTAAATTACACTAACAACAACAGGCTAAAGTCAAAGGAAATATCAATACACAGGTAGCGTATCAAAAAATAAGATAGGATTAGTACAAATCAGCAGCAGATAATGTAATGAAAAGACTATAGATGAAAGTAAGAGAGAAAGCGGAGAAATAGTAAGTATGTCGGTCTCATGAATCAGGCGACGGTACAGGTGAAGGCCACAGCCTCTTACAGGTAGCGCCAAGCACCTCTAGCTCGATGGATGGCACAGATGCTAGAGTACAGCAGCAGAGCAGTTCAAATTAAGGTATTATAAGAAGTAAAATGACTGGTAAATGCTTGGATAATATATAGTAATTGTCTATGTCAAGGTTGGAATTATTAATTATAAATTTAATGACTACAAATGATATTTGGTGTTTAAGTGTCAGTATGCTCTTTCAACAATAATAATATGAACCTTAGACAAACAGGGAAGGTTTGAGGAAGTCTTTATCAGATCTCCTGATACAGGTATGGTGATAACCAGCCAGTGCTAATGGCAAACAATATAGCTGTCACTGAAGCTAATAGATAGAGTATGTTTTGTTCTCTTACTGATACATCTAATTACCGGTCATCTGAACTAACCTAGAAGCCAATGATAAAAAGACAGACATTATTTTTTCACACTATCTCATTCAAAAGAGCTGGGACTGTTTATTTTAGTTTCCACCCAAAACATGATGCAAAACCAGTGCTCACAATGGCTGACCTACTGTAAAGACTTCTACTCACTATACTGTTCAGTGTGTTTGGCTTTACAGCCCTCATACACAAGGCTGAAAGAAGGTGGTATGTTACCTGGTCTATGAGGAACACAGTTTGTTGTCATGCATATGTCTTAGGAGCTAATAAAGCAGATATTTAAAAGCTTACTGAGTTCTAAGCAAACGTCAGCATACCAAGAGCAAGTCTGAAAAAGGTGCTGGAGATCAAGATTTTTTAAGTCATTGGTAAGTGGGCTCTTAACTATCACGTTCAGTGGTCTGAGACAGCATTACCAGTATTACTAGCACTTACCATGATAACCTCTGCTTTTTTAGATATGGTGTGTGTTCTGAAGAACACATGAGTGCATTAAAAAAGCCAGATGACTCTGAATTAGAGGAGGAAGAGGATCCCTTGTTAACCTGCCATCAAAAAGTACAGTCCAAACATTATTGAATCCTTCAGTGGATTGATCAAGGTGAGGTGGGATGTTTTCAGCTTGACACAACACAGGACCTCATTTCCATGGAGCAATGTACAGTATGTCACTGATGCTGTCCATCAACGTCTCATTGTTGTCGCGACTTCGGATACAATCACTTCTCAAATGTGGGACCATCCTCACTGCCCAGGTGCTTTGTGACATTTGAGGCATACTATGGACATTCTTAGTATTCAACAACTGGTCCAGGAGACTCAAGAAAGAAGGTTGGCCAGGGACTTAGAAGGCAGAACCTTCAGAACCCAAGTGTTCAGAAGGCAGACCAGTTTGTAGTGGGCAAATGAGGCTGTGTAGAGCCACACTAACAGTGTAATTATTGTTGTGTGGGCAGAAAGCATCAGTTCTCAGTTTGAATAAAATGAAACAGTCTGCACCGATTTTGTGTAACTTCTGATTCAAGGTACTCGCTGGAGATGCAGGAGAATGACAGACAACAGACTTGTGGATTATACTATAGGTCTCTGTAATTAGGATAGACCGATTATCGCTGGCCAATTATTGGTGCCGAGTATTTGCATTTGACACACCGCATCAGCCTTTTTTAATCCGCTGACGGCTGTCATGTTGCGAATCTGAAAACTGTTTAATAAAACATATGCTTAGCGCATTTAAACAAAGTTAAGTGCGTTGAGCTCTGTATTATTAAAAATTTTGACGCCCAATATTTTCACTTTACTGCAAATGAATATCGGCTCCAAATATCAGCGTTATCGCCTCCTGACTACTAATAATCGGTATCGTCCTGGCTCTGAAAAACATACTGTCTATCTCTACTCTGTACCTCTTGCTCTGGCTTCCTGATGTATTTCCCATATGGGTTGGGATTATTGATCTTAATGAGAGATGTCCCACCCACTACATATATTTTATTTTATTACTGTCATAATACTCAGTTACAGAGAGAGAAACATGGAAAAGGACTGGAACTGGAATCTCTCTACTAAACTAACTCCCTTTGTTCACCATAGTGAAAATATATCAGGTCAACGTAACTATACAGCTCCTTTATGTGTCTCTAATAAGTTACAGGTGATTGTGGGAGGCACCATGGCATAGAAGCATGGATCTATCTTAATATAACCAAAAGATAAAGTCTCATTGCTTAGAGTAACCATAAAGACCTTTGACTGGAGTTTACATGCACCATAAAGTATGTGCATCTTATTTCACCAAACCTAGTACAAGTATATGCATAGTCCCAATTTTCTCATCAATTCATAAAACTGTGGGAAAACATGGAGCACCCACTAGTCTGTGGGTCTGTCACTTAAAAATAACATCCAAGAAGTGTGATTTCACTGATGTGGCCAGGTATGCATCTGTCTGATATTTACCTCTGGATACTGATAACCAAGGTAGTAGTACTCGATCTGATACCTGCGCTTCTTTTCTTTTCCTCATTTATATCTGTGTACATCACCATGTTCATATTGTGACTGAATGATGGTGACTTGATAATGACATTTCATAATAACACTGCTAAAGAAACAGTTTTTTATTGTGAATCACTCTGAGTATGAGATGGGTGAAAACTAACCATTTTACCTTCACTTTATCTTTCCCATGGCTCTACAGAGCCATGTGTAGCTCAGAGATACTGGTTTTATTATTTCTATGAAACATTGACATCATCACCAATTTTTTGTAACATTTGTTACATTATTAATGTGATTATTGCTTCTTCGGGGGCCGTTAATTGGTTTGGTTTTGACTTGGTTCCCAGTCAAAAGAGGAGGAACAACCATGGCAGGATCAGAAATCCATGATGGTGGTCTTTACGCTCACTGGCTAATGTATGCTAACAATCATAATGTTCAGTGAGAAAGAGAATGTATTTTATGTGACTGACAAAATCAAATTGCTGCATCAAATTTCTCAGATCAGCTTCACATTGCCCTTGATATTTTGGTATAAAAACATGGATGGGTGCATACAACCTAAGAGACGTTGATCTAAAGTAATTAAGAAGGATTCGTCTTAAACTCTTGAACAACCAACCTGTTAGTTAATGGTATTTAATGTGTATTAAATGTTAAAGCTGCAATATATGGTTCACTGTTCAGTTTGCTACTTCAATAAAGTCCATGGCAAATCACAGTGTGATGTGTTTTTATTTTCATTTTAGCAAAAATTCTAGAAATTCAGAAAGTTTGACAGTACAGCAGTAGTGTTGACAGTCTGTCACTGGGGGTGAATTCAGTACAACCTGCAAATATTTTAAAAAAGATGCGACATGATGGGCCTTTTCTTCAGTCCTAAGGACTCAGCCTTCTACTGTGAAGATTTTCCTCAACATGAAAAGTTGGGTCATCTCAGACCTGTTAACAGCAATTGTAAAGAGACTTTGATACGGTGCCACTTTTGCCCATGGTGAAATCTCAAGTGTGCACCTGCAAGTGGTCACAAAACATGTACAGTACCAGATGTCGATTATATGATGTAACACAACATTGTAACATTATTGTCCACCTGCTGTATTACGTGCATTAATGTTGCTGCCCAGACTTTGTAAATTGTATTGGTGCTTTTGATTGCACCTTGTATGTATCCATCTATGTATAATGCATTCTCATACCTGGATTCCTTCTAACTACAGTCACATTGGAAAATAAGTGTTTAGTGAGTGCTGAACATGTGTGTGTGAACATATTTAATGTATTTGTGGTTGATAATTGATTCTACAGAAATCAGGCAGGATGTAATGATGTACCTCTCCCTCATCTTCACTCGGACCCAACGCACCACATAAAGTAAAAGTCATGGATTTATTATTTAGCCCCAGAGAAAATGAAAAGGCCACTGAATGTCAGCAGAGACTCTGAACTCTCACATGATTGCTGGTCCTAGACTGGTGGCTGAGCCACTGAATATGAATGGAATTTCAGTGTCGCAATGAACCACAAGTATGTAATGAGCTAAGCCAGTGTTATTTAAGGTCAAGACCATGAAGCCCCACCTATTTAACAATTTGCTAATTAATTTTGTTAACTTATTTTGAGTTACATAAATGTTGAAGATGTGGGTAACTTAAAGCATACAAGTCTGGTGATATTCTATATTAAATCTATGATTTATCATAAGTAGTGTGTGTATCCATAGTGATATATAACCTCGTGCCATAGGGCCCCATTGTTTCCTTAAAAGCTACTAGAAACACACACTGTAGTATACTTTTGACTTAATCCCTGTTGCACCATCCTCCTGCCAGAAATACTCTACTAGGGGATTCAGATGTATTAATCCGCTGCTGAAAATATGACCTCAAATAAAGCCACTATTTCTCCTGTCTGAGTAACTTTTAAAATCTGCAGCCACCAGCTGTTTTAGGAAATTAATGAGGACTTAGAAAGAACTGAAACCATATCTAGAGCAGATTTACATCTGACGTAAGATGACTTGGGGCTGAGTCACAAGATAAAGTAGTCAGAACCTGTTGAGAAATAAACACATTGCTGGTTTTGTCAAGGGATTTGCTGACAATGACAAAAATCAGCACAGGTTATCAGCAGACTAACCTTTTAACTCAACTTCACTGAACCATTTCTAGCACTCAGTTAAAGTATCTTCAGCTACTAGACTAGAGGATGGTTCAGGTCTGAGCCCTAACTATAAGCTTTATCAATGAGGAAAGTTTTCAGCCTACTCTTAAAAGTACAGAGGGTGCTCCTGTCTCCTGACCCAAAGTGGGAGAAGGTTCCACAGTACAGCAGCTGAAAGCTCTGGCCTCCACCTCACTGCTGGAGACTCTAGGAACCACCAGTAAACCAGCATTCTGGGAGCGAGTTCTAGTGGATGATAGATATGATGAGCCTGACATTACACTGTAGGTGAGGAGGATTTTAAATTCTATTCCGGATTTATAAAGCCAATATAGAGGAGCTAACACCAGACAACATGGCTTCTTTCCTCGCTCCTGTCAGTAATCATGCTGCAGTGTTTTGAATCAACTGGAGAGCCTTTAGAGACTTGTTGTGACAGCCAAACAATAATGAACTGCAACAGTCCAGTGTAGAAGTAAAAAACATTGACTGTTTTTCTGTGTCCTTTGGGACAGGAAGGGGCTGATTTTGTGAGAGAGAGAGAATAAGAGAGGTGAGAGAAAACTAAACAAAAACAACAACAACAAAAAAACAAAAAAACAAAGTCAATTCACAGCCATGAGACTAGACCAGACTTTCTCAGTCAGCCCTCTTTAAGGATGGAGTTGATGTTGGCTTCCCACTTCAGGTCTTGGGAAAATGGGGAAAAGTTCCATCACAGGGCGGTAAGTTCCCGAAGTCCACTATCATCTTCCTGACTTTAGACTGCACCAGAGCACGAGAAAGTGTCATCTGCAAAATTTCAGAATTTTGGGCCAGTTGGGTCCATGGAGTGGTAGCCGCTGGTGTAGAGGGAGAAGAGTGGGGAGAGGACACATCCCTCGAGGGGGTGCACCAGTGCTGCTCTACTGTTCCCTGCCCTGTAAGAAAACTCGCAGAGGATCCAGCTTGTAGTCCTGTGATGCTCTTTCAGGTGGGCCAACACTGGGTGTTCAAAGGACTTCAAGGACCACAGATGAGGGCAACAGGCCTGTAGTTATTCAGTCCCAGACAGAGGGAATTGGAACCAGAATGATGGTGGAGCATTTGAAGCAGGATGGAAGCACAGCAGGAAGCACAGCTCGAGAGATCTGTTGAAGATCTGTGTAAAGATTGGAGCCAGTTGGTCAGCACTTAATTCAAGACATCCCCTGGCTGACGAAGATGTTATGTTTAGACTTAAACATTTTGTTAGAATCACTGATCAGTCACAAAACACAGGTGGGTGGTTTTTCAGAAGAAAGCAAGTGGGCAAATGGCAGCAGGAATGGCAAGACCAGGTAATAGTGATGAGCAGGTGAGTGGTTTGAACAGAATAATGGTGGGGACTGACTGGCGGCTTGCAGGTGAGTGGAATGGGGGGAAGAGGGACTGAGGAGACTGCAGGTGGTGAACATATTAGAGGTGAGTATGAGGGGGCAATGTAGACTGGCAATCAGGAGCAGGTGAGCAGCATTCAGGCAGTGTGTATGTGAGTGGCGTGGCTAGAGAACAGCAGTGAAACAGGTAAGTGGCAGAGACAGGCCACAGCACAGGTACAGGCAAGCACAAGAGTGAATCCCTTGAAACACAAGGGAGGATGACAGGAGAAACAATCTATAAAAACATAAGCTATAAAAATGTCTTACATTTTACTTTAAAACAGAAAATTCAGATTACTGAAAAGTGTAGGTAGGTAGTGTGGTAGGTATGCACTTTTCCATGTCTCTCCATATCTCCCCAAAATGTACAAATTTTAAATAATTTAGTTTTCCATTGTTTATCTAAGTGAGACCATTACTGCTAGCTCTATGTTTTACAATATGAATCTAGCTGTATTTCTTTTTATCAGTTCCAATCAACAGCCATAGGTGAAAACCGTCCTAAGTTAAATGCTGCAGGACAGACCAGCAGTAATGCAGTGTATTATCAGTGACTGTAGCACAGTGCAGTCACCACTACCTGCATTGTGCCCACTGAAGCTTCTCCTCCACCTGCTTCCTACAGTTTTTCTCTGCCAACGCACTCTCTGTGTAATTGGAGCGAATGGTTTATTAATACATTTTGATGCCAATCAGGTCAAATGACCTTGGCCATGTGGAGAAGGAGAGGCTGGTGGTGGCACTGGACTGTACATTAAGGGGATGGCAGCATGCATTACTTTCAGCCACTGTATGCTGATCTCAGACCTGCAGCACAATTAATAATGTCAAAGTGACACACTTTCCATCACTCCTAACAGAGATATTGTCATAGCCCTGCCACTGCAAAGGCCTGCAGAGGCAGTGGGAAATAGATTGTGCCTGCAATCCTCTTCTCTCCTTCCCTCAGTGTGGGGATGACTCCTTTAAACTAATTTGTGTTCACTCACTCCTGACTCACATTTATTTCTTAATGCAGCGCAATAAAAATATCATCAGGTGACACAAAGCAGATGAAAATATCTTGGACTGACATGCATTAAATGTTATAAAGAAACTGATGGTTCCCAGAGGATGATTCTTTGACAAATGTTGGTATGCTTACAGGCAAAACTACAATGTAGAGGTAGCATGTTAACATGCCTTTACCTCAAAGCACCCCTATACCTAAGTTCAGCCTCATGGAGCGGCTGACATTGCTATAGATTCTTGTTTACATGTATTTTTAATACTGTGTAATACTAACTTTACTAGTATGTTATTTGTTTAATTCACTATTAGTATTGCGTGAAGCCAGTGGCACAACTAGTCCAAACTAAACCACAAAATTTTTTTTTTTCTCACAGGCTTCAGAAATGACACAATCTGACAGATTGCATCATCAGTTCCTTCAAAAATGGTTAGAAATTATTAAATAATAATTTATAAAGCCATTTTCTAAGGTCAGCAATGGTTTGGTTAAACTATTTGGGTAATGTTAGGACATTTTCACGAGCATGGTTAAAACAAATCAGCACTGACAGATGTTATGTAGGCTTGGTAGAGCCTAATTAGCATCACCTCAACCAGCAGGCATTGTGGCGACAGTGGAATCACTGGCTGCATTATATCTGCAGACTTTTTCATTCATGCTCCCAAGAGGAAGAACAGTTTTCATTTCAGACTCAAAATAGTACTTAACAGTTGTCACTTTGTGTGTGTTGAAGGACATTTGTACAGACACATGAAGCAGAAATTAGTGTTCAGAAAAGTGAATGCAAACATTTTCAACAGGATTTAAGCTCTGATGATATAGAACTATTAGCTTTTAAAATAAACACAGTTTTGCATCTGCTTACTACAGTATAAAAAGGTTTTATGTTTCCTTGGTTTCTTATGTGTGTCTGTGGTTAATTATGTGCATCTGCATTGTGTTCAGTGATATTTGCTGCTTTTTGCTGCAGTATCATCAGTGTCCCATCTGTAACCAAATCCACAGCAGAAGTTCTGTCATATTGACTGGCCAGTGCCAGTTTGATGAAAGAATCTAATGGCCTCTTATCTATCATGAATTCCATTATACAAACACAGAGAGGAAATTAAACAGCTTCCTCAGAGACGGAAAGTATAAACAGCTAAGCCAAGTGCAAATAATGAGACAGCCTCTCACTTTCCAAAGTGAAATCGGATTTGAAACATAGCCAAACAATAAAACATTCTTATAGTCCTGTTGTGTCTGTTTTGTTTGCCTGTGTTCAAAGAAGACCCTTTGGCAATGCACTTGCCACTAAAAATGTCATTCACAAACAGAGGCCTGTTTGTTAAGCTGTCAAGCTGTCCCTTCTCAACCCATCTCCAGCTTGCCTAGAAGCTCACCGCAGTGTACTGAAGTGTCATGTTAACTTCAGTCTCTTGCTGATCACTTGGTATCCCTCTCTGTCTGTGGCCCCTTGTCACAAGGGGCAGTCATATTCTCACACCACCTACAGCTGATTTTCTCAATTAAAATTCAGTTACGTGGCATTTTGTAATTCAACAGAACAGGAGTTGTTTGTGCCCTCTGCTGTCCTCTGTGGTTCAGTGTTCCTTAAATCTATACATGTCAAGTGATGATGAAGATGATGAGTGGGAGATAAAGGAAGGGCAGCACTTAATGTGGGAGCTCCACCAGCATGCACAAGTCTTTTTCAGGGTTTTTACTAATAATACTGCAACAGAGTCACATCAAATGTATCGCTCCACTACTCTCAATTTGTTTTTAAAAGAATCACTGCTCTCATTTACAAATCAGTTGCATCTACTTTACTGCTTTTTGTTTGCTCTCTGGTCTCCATCAATGAAAATACAGATTCCATTCAGTAGTTCTTCAAGCATGTCTGCCACTGCTTCAACCAGTGTTAAGCTTCTGTCATTGAAAGACTTCTAAAAGAGATGTTTCACATGAAAACACCTCCTTTGTGTCTCCCTTGGTAAGCTTTAAATGTGATCTATCTGCAACACATACTGAGAATCAGTGAGATCAGCTTAACCACAAACAACAGCAAAGTGGATGCAGTTTCTAAGTGAACAGTTTTTAAATTCTCTTTTTAAATAAATACAGTATAAATACTGTATATACTGTAATACTGTATATACACATTAAACTTAACACAATCAAAGTCCTCCAGCGGCTCAAAGGAGAAAACATGTGCAGAGACTTCACTTGTATTGACAGAACAAAAAACAGCAGAAGAGAAAGAATCTGAATCAGAGATTAAAGACCGGGCTTTGACTCATGTTAGTAGAGTACATGTAATTATATTAAAGAAGTCACCTGTTTTCTGATCTGCACCAGTTCTAATTTGTGGTTGGTGTTAACCCAACACATCCTTCATGTCTACCTCTTGTCTTGTTAAATTCAACATACATTTCCACGATACCATTAGTAGCCATGTTAGTTTCAGTGTTTTGATTTATCAACGCATCTTAAGCAAATACTGAAATAAAGCATGGTCTCAATGAAATATGTGCAGTGTCACATGTTAAGTGTAAATTGTCACATGACCAGAGCTGTTTACTTCCTGGTTGTGTGTGTTTGTGTTGTGCTTCATTGCAGGGGCAGGTCCCAGCACTGATTATCAGGCACACCTGTCATCAAGCTCATCTTCTACAGTACAACTACCCTACCAGTCTGCCAGTCACTTGCTGCCAGATCGTTCAGTTTGTAATGCTTCTGGCCAGTTTGTCTCTAGTCTCTAGTTTCAGAATATAATCCTTAGTATTTTCGTCTTGTACTTCCCTTGCACTCCTTGTGCCCTATAGTTCCTGCTGTGCCTGTGCTGTGCTGTGCTGTGCTGAAAACCGCATTTGAAAGGTGTCAGTTTAATGTGATGTTGCTGGTATGATGTCAATATGACTATCAACAGACAATGAAAACCAAGTCGTTTCCATTGACTGTATATAAAGTCTATGGGAATGTCTATATATTTATACATACAGTCTATGGTCATTCCATGACCTCTACACATTCAATGCAACTCCTGCAGTGAGTCCCAGGTGGTACTATGCAAATTAAATGCAGCTCATATGTAGATCTCGTGCTCCTTGCCCCTCTCCTCAAGCCCCGCCTCTCCACGCTAAAACAGTGAAGTTGAAACTGAAAACCAGTGACATCAAAACATACTGATGAAAAAAAAAAAAAAAAACTCTCCCTGAAAGTAGACAGACAGGATGAAAAAATCTGCAGATCATCATTGAAAAACACACCATGATACAAAAGATATAGCGAAATAAGATAATATTGTGCAATTGCAATTTTTTTATGTCTGTGTTTTATTTTTCTGTAAAACGTTTTTCAACGCCAATACTTGTTTCAGTGCCAATACAACTTTTTATAATACAAATATGTCAATGCCAGTGTTTCCTTTTTCAGTTTTGGTTTTTGGGTTTTGTTTTCAATGCCAAATTTTATTTTCATTGTCAACATTTTAATGTCACTGTTCTTGCTCCATAGGTGACCACCTAGACAAGGCATGCAAACTGACATAAGTATTCGGACCCTTTACTCAATAATGAGTTGACTCACCTTTGTCAATGATTACAGCCTTGAGTCTTCTTCAGTATGACAGGATGAGCTTTTCACACCTGGATTTCCTCTTTGCAAATTCTCCCAAGCTCTGTCAGATTGGATGGGGACCATTGGTAGGCAGCCATTTTGATCTCTCCAGAGATCAAAGATTTGATCGGGTTCAGGTCAGCTTTCTGGCTGGGCTACTCAAGGACATTCACACATTCACACAGCCAGCTCTGTGTTGCCTTTTTTTCTGTGTGCTCATGGTCATTGTCCTGTTAGAAGGTGAACCATCAGTCCAATCAGTTGAATTTACCACAGGTGGTGTGTGTAGAAACATCTCAAAGGTGATCCTTTTTAACAAATATGTAAAAAAAAATCTAAAGTTCTGTTTTCATTGGTAGACTGATTAGAGAAAAATGAATTGTATCATGAGGCTGCAACACAACAAAATGTAAAAAAGTGAAGGAGTCTAAAATACTTGCTGAATATACTTTATCAGTGTTGTATAGGGTTTTTGATATGTATGGATATTTTCATATTTGGGAAAAATTTGGAATGACATGGGTTAATATGAAGCATCTCCGCAAATGTTAATTTTCATTGACAGCTTATAGTGAGTAGTGGAGTGTTGTGTATGACATGACTGTTCTTGCACTGATGGAATATATGTTTATATGTTCTTTATATATGACAAACCCATTTGTTTGTGTTGGCCATAGATAAACATTTGAATACAGGCTTATTTGAGAAATCATATGTTTTATAAAGTAAAAATATGCTTGAAGCATTGTCTTCTCTTTAGTTTGAAGTAAAATACAGTGTTGTATGTTTTGTGTAGTTGCTGGTCCATTGAAGCTGAAATAGCAAAATTGCTTCTAAATAAGAGTCAGAAGCTTAAAAATCCATTTACTTCATTCCTGGCACCCTTAATTGTGAGTCTGTGCAGTATTGTAATCACATGCTGTATTTGCCAAAGCTCCATAAAGAGCATATTTATGCAGTGGTTAATTTTCCTCTAAGACAGGAAGAAACTGTTGAAGGCTGGTGAATAACTGGCGCCAAGTCTGCCTTGGGGTAATTTTATTCACACATTGCTTTAGAGCAACCTCTGGAGTTTTACTAATTTCACTGTTGAGTGACCTGCCCATAGTAACGTATTTGTTTCTTGGCAGCACCCCATGATACAGCTTTTTACTGGAATAAATACTGGGAACATTATTAAAATGAGTTGCTCAACTTACAGTTTTTCTGAGACTAAACCTTCAGGCCAATGAATTTGAAATTTCTCTGGTGATGTCAGCACCAATTTACTAAAAGGCAAATTTAGTAGTGATGTGTTCAGCAGGTCGCAGGTGATTAGAGAACCTGTTCTGTAATATGTCCAGCCAGGGAAACCCTCAGAGTGCACACTATAAGACTGATAGATGACTCTATAACAGTGACACTGTCTCCCTCCCCCACTATATTACTCACAAGTTTCCTAATCCCGAAAATCTAATTGTCATGGTGGCAGTGAAGTTTATGACAAAACACCTGATAAATTCCTCAAAACAAAATATATAAGGTCAAGGGGTCATTTTTCTTCTCTAGGTCATTTTATCGAGTGTTTCTTTTTTTCTTTCATTAATGTAGTGTATCTACACAGACTCACGTCATTCACTGTAAACAATAGCTCACTGTCTGTTTCTAGTAGCAACCAAGGTTGTGGTACAGACTCTACATATGCACTGACAGAGATGTGATAGTCAGAGCCTCTGGTGGAGGAAGTCATAGGCATAACACTGTTTTTGTGTCTCAATTTCAAGTAGCAACACAAACCTTCTCAAAGTAGGACAAAAGTATTGAGATTCCTTATACAATATGACTTAGGTGAACTTGTTTCATTGTTCAGTATTTGGTACCTAATCAGATCTTATATATGCAGGGAGACATGTTGTGGCCCTTGAAGAATATTTTTTAAATATGTCCTGCCAAGAATGATTCAGTAAGAACTGAAGACATTGCACAGTGTCAACTTGTAGTGTGCAGGCCATCAAATCAACATTTCAAGTGAGTTATCATGGATGCCTTTAGGTTGTTAGGTGATTTTTCCGGAATGCCTGAGAAGATTAGGTTGTTGCGCATGGAAGTGGATTGTATGCCCAGAATGGTCTCTTTCATCAGTTTGTTTTCTTTAGTGCATTTGTTGAGTGTTTTGACTGAGGTTTGTGATTCCTGGTTTGATTTTTGCAGTGTTACGACCTGGTTGTGGGAAATGGTGTATTTTTGCCTGAGTCCAGGTCCATGTTGTTTTGCTGGTGGTAATAGTAGTTGATAAATGTCTCCAGGTCTGTTATATCCTCCACTGTGAGGTTAGTCCATTTCTTCTGGGTGGTAGCAAATGGATTATGGATGCAGCCTAGTCCAAAATACTGTTTTTATTTATTGGAAAGTACCTTGTTTGTATTTATTTGGTGTGATGTTTCTCAGCAATAGAACACCGCCATCTTGGCCAACTATATCTAGTTGGTACTGCTCCACCTCCTGCACCAGCTCAGGCTCTTTCCCTGCCAGTGAGGTGACATTCCACATCCCCAGAGCTAGTCTGCGATGGCAGGCATCAGCATGCCCGAATCTCCACCCTTGCCTGCCACCCGGTTTCCCCCAGTCCAGGCGAGGTACCCAGTCTCGAAAAACTCCAATTTGCCTTGGGAGATTCAATCAGGTGCTATTGCCCTCGACGACATAGCTCCCAGAATCACTGGGACACACAAACCCCTCCACAATGTTAAGGTGGCGATTCTCTGAGGGGTTACTCAAAAACATTTACTGAAAATGATTTGGATTACTTAAAGGTATGACAATGGTTTACTATGATTATAGACATTAGAAAAGATGGGGAGATGCTGGCTCTTTGTTATGACAGAAATGTGGTGAGATTTATAACAAGGGACCTGCTCTTCACAATGGCGATGCTGCTGGATGACCCTGCTACACATAAGACCAATCAGTTTTTAATCTAATTTAATTTGTTGTATGTGTGTCTGATTATGTATATTTTTAACTTATGTATGACTTTGGTAGTACAGCTGTTTTTGTTGTTTTTGTTTTTTTTTTTGCTTTTTTTGTTTTCTTTATCTTTCTTTCTTCTTATTGACATGAGTCTGCACTTACCAGTGACATCAGTATCACCTGCACTGGTCACATTGGGCAGGTAGAAATACCTGCAGTGTAATATGGTTTGCCCACATGAAAACATTTATGTTAAAACATCTGCCTCTGTGCTCAGCCATGTATGTTAATAAATAAAAAAACAAAAAAACTAGAGAATTTTGAGACATCTTTTAGAGTTCAAAAGCCCTTTATTATATTTATTTTACTTTTAACGGTTTCCCGTGCAGAGTGCACATGAGCTGTACATGGAGTGCAGCTGCTGTGAACACTAAAAGGTTTTGAACAACAATGGAACTCTATGGCACAAAGGAATAAGATATATCAGACTTTGGATATGGGCACCATGATTGTTGGTAGAATACATTCATTAATTGATTTTGCTCTGCACAGTGAATTTGTGACAATAATGAAATTATTACGTTACCAGATTTGTAGCTTTTTTGACGTAACACTTAAAAAACACTATTTAAGGCATAAATTTACATATTTATATGTACATGTATTTATTTATTTACTTACATAGTCAAACCACCATCCATAAAAAAAAATTCTCATTGTTCCCTCTGTTCTAGTCTCAATGTCTCAATTAATCGTTCTTGTATATATGTTCTACTGTTGAATGTAATTCCTGTGTAAGTATATAGGTAATATTATTATATACTGCAAATTATCTAGTAATATAGCTTTTGCCATGAAAACCAATGCAGACCTCACAAATGCAGTGAGTAGCTTGACAGATACTGCAGCTGTTGCACAGTAAGGCATTTAAAAAAGGTGATTATCAAAGACTTCATCTGCCCCAGGATGGATGATCGCCCAAATGCTGCCCTTTAGTCTCATAATGAGCCACATCCCACATCAATAAACCCTCAAAATCACCCTCCATCCATCATCAGCCAAAGGTTACCATACACATACATTACAGGAGTGAAGGCTGGCTTTTGTCTCAGACATCATATTTGGCTCTGACCTCCTGCAGCCTCAGAACAGATGAGCTAGCGAAGCTGACATGACATTTGATGGGCTGAGGGAGAGTTGACCTGACCCAACCAGACAAATGGATATAGATGTCAAGCATAGACTGATGGAACAAAATCTTGAAATGCCTGTTTTCTCTAAAAAAAAAAAAAAAAAAAAAAAAAGTTATGGGTAGGGGCATCTTGTTATCTGAACCTTCTAACACTGGAGCAAGCAGGGGTTGAATTACAACCCAGTTACTGTGTAATGTAAAATATCACTTATTGTAACAATTCACTGAGAATCATCACCAACTGCAGTTAGGAGCATGACAACGGGAGGAAATTCATCTTTTTGTGTCTCTTTATTAATGAAATTATTGACATTATACACTCATCATCCACACACAAACAAGTAAGTCATTAATGCATAGAAATTAAAACAACAGATCCAAGGGACTGGAAAGAAAATGTAACATGAAACCATAGTGCGAAGAAATTGATATTACACATGTTATTTGCAATGGAACAATAAACAAACTCTCAAACAGTGGTGTTCACAGAGAGGCAGTAGTGGGGTTAATTTGCAACAAGAGCATCAAATAAAACAGGTGATGTGGTGCCAGCAGAGGAAAACCAGACTAATGGTAATAAACCAAAAAGCAAGCTGAAAAGAAAATATGGCATGTCTTATCTTGCTCCTGGATTCACGGTGGGTGTGGTGGGGGCAGAGGAGAGACCCATGTGTGTTTTATGTTTTAAATCACTGGCAACATACAACATAAGACCCAACAAATTAAGACCACACACCCCAATCACACCAACAAGCCACTCAACTTCTTTCAAAGAAAACTGTCAGAATTCCGTCAGCAGGAAAATTGTATGGTAAAATCTGGATTGGTGAACAGCAAAGCACAAATGGCTGCATTCAAAGTTGCATAAAGAATTGCCCAGGCTAAGAAACCACACACTATAGCTGAGCAGCTCTAGACATGTTGTCAGCAACACATATGCGACCATTAAGGCAAATCTCCAGGGAAATTGGGGATTCTAAACTGCTAATCACATCCCCTTCCCTGTAATGTCAAATCATCCCATCCATGTTCTGCAGCCAAAATTCTAAACTATATTGCATAGTCTGCTACTGAATTACAGAATTACAGCCCAGCTGTGCTGCCTCTTAAAATGGGGTGATTAAAAACATAAATAATGAATAAGAATTAGAAAAATAAATAAGAATTACAACTCTGGGACTCCCTATCCCATTGTCTGACAACAAACTTAGCATTGAAGCTATATGGAACTTATCTGAGGAGTAGGTGGCTGGTTGCTGCTGGAAAATCAGGGAACAGTAACCACCTGCATTTTCTCCAGGTCTCTGGTGTAAGTGGTACAGCAGTAGTCCCCATAACTGAAAGCCATAAGTTGGGTAACTCCAGTGCAAAGGGCTAACGAGGGTTCATAATGGCCAGATTGTTCTGTCATGTCAATTCAATTCAATTTTATTTATATAGCGCCAAATCACAACAAAAGTCATCTCAAGGCACTTTTCATATAGAGCAGGTCTAGACCATACTCTTTAAAATAGGTATTTACAGAGAGAGACCCAACAAATCCCACCATGAGCAGCACTAAGCAACAGTGGCAAGAAAAAACGTCCTTTGAAGAGGCAGAAACCTCGAGCAGAACCAGACTCAGGGTGGGCGGCCATCTGCCTCGACCGGTTGGGTTGAGAAAGGGGTGGGGGTAGAGAATAGCGAGAAGGGAACATAGCATAACACGGGTTCCATGTAAAAATGTAAGGTGATACCAATAATACAGTAATAGTAATGATAGTAGTGATAAAGTATTAACTGGTAACGTAGCACTTAAACTAATAGCAGTTCAGGTAATTTCTAATTATAGCAGCAGGTGTTGAGTGGAGTTGTAGGAGCAGCAGGAGACTTGTCATCACAGATCAGACTCTACAGCTCCAGAGGCTCCACATGTATTTACTCTATCTATTATTAACCCTAACTATAAGCTTTATCAAAAAGGAAAGTTTTAAGCCGACTCTTAAAGGTACAGAGGGTGTCTGCCTCTCAGACCGAAACTGGGAGAAGTTTCCATAGTAGAGGAGCCTGATAACTGAAGGCTCTGCCTCCCATTCTACTCTTGGAAACTCAGGGAACCACCAGTAAACCAGCATTCTGGGAGCGCAGAGTCCTAGTGGGATTGTAGGGAACTATGAGATCTTTAAGGTAAGATAGAGCCTGACCATTAAGGGCTTTGTAAGTGAGGAGGAGGATTTTGAATTCTATTCTGGATTTGACTGGGAGCCAATGTAAAGAGGCTAACACAGGAGAAATATATGATCTCTTTTCCTAGTTCCTGTCAGTAATCGTGCTGCAGCATTTTGAATCAGCTTTAGAGACTTGTTGGGGCAGCCTGATAATAATGAATTACAGTAGTCCAGCCTAGAAGTAACAAATGCATGGACTAGTTTTTCTGCATCCTTTTGAGACAGAAAATGTCTAATTTTGGCGATATCACGCAGGTGAAAGAAGGCAGTCCTAGAAGTTTGTTTTATATGTGAGTTAAAGGACATAATTTATCCTGATCAAAGATAACTCCAAGATTCTTTACAGTGGAGCTGGGAGCCAGGGCAATGCCGTCTAATGTAACTACATCATTAGAAAATGTATTTCTGATGTGTTCGGGACTGATTACAATGACTTCAGTTTCATCTGAGTTCAGTAGTAAAAAATTGCTTGTCATCCAAGTTTTAATGTCCCTAAGACAAGCCTGGAGTTTGGCTAGCTGATTGGTTTCGTTAGGCTCCATTGACAGATAAAGCTGTGTATCATCTGCATAACAATGGAAATGTATGGAGTGTTTTCTGATAATATTGCCCAAGGGAAGCATATACAAAGTGAAGAGGATTGGTCCAAGCACTGACCCTTGTGGAACTCCATGTCTAACTTTTGTGTGTATGGAGGAGTAGTTGTTAACATGTACAAACTGAAGCCTATCAGATAGATAGGACTTAAACCAGTTTAGTGCAGTTCCTTTAATCCCAATAAAATGCTCCAGTCTGTAAAAGGATGTGATGGTCAGTCGTATCAAAAGCAGCACTGAGATCTAACAAGACAAGTACAGAAACAAGTCCGTTTTCTGATGCACTTAGGAGGTTGTTTGTAACTTTTACAAGTGCTATCTCTGTGCTATGATACAATCTAAATCCTGACTGAAAATCCTCAAATAAACCTATCCTGTAGAAAGTCACACAACTGTTTTGCAACTTCTTTCTCCAGGATCTTAGAAAGAAAGGGGAGGTTAGATATAGGTCTGTAGTTGACTAATATGTATGGATCAAGAGTGGGCTTTTTTAGAAGAGGCTTGAATACAGCTACTTTATATGACTGCAGCACATAACCTGTTACCAAGAACAGATTTAACATATCTAATACAGAGCGGCAAATTAAGGGCAGAGCTTCCTTAAGCAGCCTAGTTGGGATGGGGTCTAAGAGACACGTTGAAGGTTTAGATGCTGTAATGGTTGATGTGAGCTGGTTTGTGTAGAGATCTTAGTTCTAGAATCTGCATTAGCAGTAGTGCCAATCAGATCATTTCCTGTTTCTTCTGTTCAGTTCCTGCCTGCCTGCCTGCCCACCTGCCATTCCCTCCAGTCTGCCAGCTGCTCAACTTTCCTATCGGGACCAGCACCTCCAGCTGCACAACTTCCCCCCTTGATCTTATCACCTGCCACCGCACCCCTTTTTGGACCCGCACACCCCCTACCCCTCTCCACCACAAGTTCCTAAAATAAACTTTATTTTTCCTGCAGTCCGTGTTCTGCTTTTCGGGGTTCCTTGCTCAGGGAGCTTGCCTCTTTCTCTTTATTGTTCTCATTTTTAGGGGGGCGATGTCTAAAATAGTATGCAGTGAATCTGTAACACTGTCTACAAGATGATCAAGCTGGGAGGGAGTAGCTACCCAGATAGCAAAATATGACTGGACCGGACATGGGCCTGATGTGCTAAAAACTTCGGTCCGAATTGGTAAAACACATCCGCACCTGTGTCTTTTTGCACAATGGGCCTGACCTGGTATGGACTCATTTGCCAGATCTGCAACAGCTTTGGGCCAGAACTGGTTCAGAGCAGCAAAAACCAAGTTTATATACAGCCCAAATAAGGCACACGTGTTACCCAAAAATTACATTCTGATCAGCTCTGGACCAGATGTGGTCCAGATTTGTACTAAAACTTTTCAGTATTGAAATCTATCATACTTTAATGTCTCTAAACGGCAAATTAAATTTGTCTATCTATTAAAAGTAAGAATGACGATACTTTTCATTAAGGTTTCATTAAAGTGCCATTTATTAATGGTAACAGGGTGCACCATTACATTGCACAAACTTTAACACTTAGCAGCATACTGTTGTATAAAACCATGCTAAAATGTAACACTATAAACAGCATATCTGAAAAACACAAGGCTGCCATAGTAAGTATTCAAGTTTAAACTGTAAACATCAAAATTCAAGTGGTGTAGGTTATACCTTTAGTTCGATTCTGCTCTTCTGAGCCTGGTTTGTGAACAAGATTGCAGAATAATAAACTATAAACTAAACAATATATAAAAAATATAAACAATAATAATTAATAATAAAAATACATGATAAACAAAAACAAATATTAATAAAAAATACATTAAAAAATTACTTACAAATCAAATCACAGAACCATACAACACATTTTCAAGTTGTCACAGACAAACACAGAACAGTTTTTATTCTAAGATTAACATGTCTTTTTTTAAATAAAGATCCTATGTTGTGAAACAAGCAACCTTACATTTGAGGTGACATCAGCCTTTTCAGTAAACAAATACTGTAATCTGAACCTTGAAACAGACATTAACTTGCAAACAGAGCAAAACACTTAAGTACGCTGGCTATATGGGTTTCACAGGTCATCTTGCAGCCTCTGGTTCTGAGCTGCAGACCTAGGGATGATTTATTGATAAAGAAAAAAAAACAAACTCAGTAGTGGCTATTTACTGTAACTGAAATACAAGAAAACTCAAACTATGACATCATGCAATATTCTGTGCATTACAAGGCAGTGACAAACATCAGCCATGTTACTGGTAGGATACTTTGATTAAAATATCAGCTGCATCTAGTGTTACCTGCGCTCCCAGTCACAACGACCACCTCCACGGTCAGATGCTAAGTTGAACCATCTGATGACATGTTTATTGATGTCCATGTCCGTCGCTTGCTTTGCAACGTGACATTTGCGCACAGCACCTATACAAACAACATTCACAGCACATTAATGTAAGCAACACAAAGTGAAAGTGGACAACAGTGTTTAGTCCAGATGCTTTATGTAAAATTTGAGGTGAATTGTAGACTTTTATAAAAGCATGAAACTACATACAATTGATACAACTGTACTGTTTGGAGCCATGATCATTTTCAGATATAAAGCAATTGCAGAATTGCTTTGTGGTTGCTATGGCAGCCATTTTACTTTCAGCCATAATTGTATTGCGCATTTTGCATCATATCTCCTGAATCAATGATAACACGGAAAGGTGTTTTGATGGTCAAAGATGACAGCGATACTACATATGGCTTCATAAAACTGTCCAGGTGAACAGCTAAAGGTGAATTCAGAGACACTGTGTATTTATTATGTCAAAAAATTTCACCTTTTCATAAAAGCTTGAACTTTTGGTACAGTCAAACAATTTAGGGCCCTGGACATTTTCAGGTATGGAGCCACTCACTTGCAGCTCTGTGGTCATTAAAACAAGTGTGATCATTAGATAATCCTTCCCTGTCCTCAGCCTCACTTGCTGCCTGTGGAAGCAGGGGATTTGCGGACAAAGATGTGATTTTGTCAAACCACGTCTTCTGCATGCATGATGAGTGAACAACTTAAGTTTTTGAAACTGTACATAACTTTTAACTATTTCTAATACATAAACCTTTTGATAATTATCTAGGTGATTGTAGAGAGTAGAATATTTAATATGACAAAATCTTACCTATACCTATTTTTGAACACCCTCTTACCTCACTGAATTCACTGAATTAATTATTCATCTGAACAGGTTATGATGTTGTGCTTAATATCACTGTAATTCTTGACCATCCAAAAACTGGGGTAGTTCTCTCCCTTTCTGTTAATTTTGGTTCAAGTGTAAGATGCAGTATATAATTCAGCTATGGCTTAAAGTAAAATGGCTGCCATGGAAATGACGTGACAATTCTGGTTCATATTTTTAAAAAAGTTTCACGCTATTATGAAAAATCGAACAATTTTTAGCTTATGTTCCAAAAGTCACCTGAAGCAATTTTTAAGAAAACATAACTTTTTTCCACAAAATGAACTTTTTCTAGTGGCATGTTTTTGCATTCTGTACAAGTACTGCTCTCAATGCCATCTGTTTGAATGCCATCTTTCCATTTGCTCCCTTCCAAGAGATTTTCTTGGCCACACTATCACAAAAAATGTGTGACAGGATGTTCCAGGTAACATGCTTCGTTTCCTGTCCCCCAATAGAACCCAGGGTAGAAATCTGGGGAGATTAAAAATTAAGACAAATTATAATAAGAAATTACATGTCCTGTCATTTTTGTCATTATATAATGACTTGAAAGTTTAGAGAGGCTGCCACCATATCAAACGGCTTGATATGGTGAACTATCAACCAGTCAAGGGCAGTTGCAATGCACATTTTTATCTAGATCACTATATCACTATCACTATCTAGATTTGGACCATGATCAATCAACAACACTATTCAAAGCATAGATGCACAGTTTTCGCAGATGAAATGGTTTGGAGGTTTACTAGTCACCTTAAAGTATGTGAAATGAAAGGGTTTGCAAACCAGATTCTGCAGAAAATGCTAGCCAGCATTCACACCAAAAGGAAGAGGAAGGACTGTAATAGTTAACATCTGGTGGTCAATGGTTAAAACAGTAGGGACAACCAGTTCATACCAAGTTCTTTTCTGTGAGGAATGAATGTCTTCAGCCACCGGGCGGCCCACCTCCAGTGAGCCAAAGGAAACCAGCGCCCCAGGTACCAGTTGGACATTCATCAACCATCCTCCCAGTGAACCAAGTTGACCACTGCAATCAGCTGAAGTTAGCTGTTGCTTCATGTGTTCAACAGTTTAAGGATGGGAATGAGCAGCTGAGAGAGAGAGGGACATCACATAATGGTTACACAACATTTTGTGTAGAGGACTAAATGATGCCAGTGATTAAAAAAGCCGGAAGTTGGATCATGAGAAGAAGTTTGAAGTTTAGGCCAGTTATCTGTATTTGGTTTTGTAATATGTGTTTATCAAACAACATTTTAGCCAATAAGCATTGGCTATGATGTTTGTAGCATATCATTATCTACAAAGGCCATTTGCCGAGGATACTTATTTATTGTCCTGCCAAACACACAATTATCTTAAGAGGAATGATAGATCAGGCCCATGGTATGATCATTATGACCAAAACATTACAGCTGATGTGCAGTTAGGCTACAGTCATGGAAAACATACCAGAGTACATCTGCTCTATTTCTGATCGCCCCACTCTTATGGCTTGAAGAGTTCAGGAGGTCTGGTGACCTGCCAAGTGATGACTGGAGGGGTGCAGAGGAAGAGGAGGGCTGAGAAAGTGGCACGGCATGATGATGGCGGCGACCAATGAGAAGATGGCAGTGAGCTTGCGGATAGTTGACGAGGATGACACTGGGCGCATGAGGATCAGATTGTGGGATGGTATTGAGTTTGACAATGACCAATGATGATGAGGTGAGACTGGACGCAGGACGATGACCGATGAGGAGGTGAGACTGGATCGAGACGATGACCAATAAGGAGGCGAGACTGGGCGGATACGACCGACGGCGAGGAGGTGAGATCAGCGTGACGATGACCGATGAGGAAGTGAGACTGGACGAGACGGCGACCGGCGAGGAGGTGGACACTGGATGCAGACGATGACCGAGAGACGCCCAATGTGGCGGTGGGATCAGTACCCGATGGGGTTTAAAGAAAGCAAGTATAAACCGGTGGTTTGAAGGCATAATCATAAATACAATTCTGTACTTTTAATAAATCAAAACACAAACAATACAGTCATTTTTCATTTACCTTTTGGAAGAAGATGCCCGAGGAGAGTGACACTGGTGGCAGTATTGATGGTAATACCGACTCATTAAGGATAGATGACCGTGGTGAGAAGACACAGGTGGTGGAAGTGATGGTGACTCAGGAAGTGATGATCAGTAAGGCGATGGCACCAGGCGCAGAGCATGACAAGGATCATGAGTTTTACTGGAATTGATTTGAAGAAGTGGTGATCGGGTCTGGTTGTTTGAGGAAACTCTGGCTGATCATTTCATCATCTGTATCGCCTTGCCGCTATTATTAATAAAGAAAATATGCATTAATGCCAAAGAAATGTCTAATAATAATAACTAAATAAACTGACAGCTATTTGACCTATATTGCTTACGCTTCCTTTAGTCAGAGTGTTGCCACCCCAATAATAGAGTCGTTTCGATGTCGGGTGTACGTATTCTCTATCGCCCGCCAAGCTTGACGATAATCATCTAAAAGAAACAATTTAACATATGGCTGTTAAGGAGCAGAATGACCATGACCAAATCTCCACACACATGCCTTCGCTTACTGCATGTATGTATATATCATGTAAATTTAGATTTTATTATTAGACCATCAGAAAATAATGGTCCAAGTCATATGTTCAAGCTTTTCAAAACAGAAACTGAAACCAAATATATATATATGTATTAACTATTCTTGGCCACAAGGTTATGACAATTGATAACTATTGGACATAATAAACAATACTGTAAACTATCAACTCAAAATTACTTAATACATTCTAAATTAATTACCTCTTCGTTGTACTTAACAAAGCTAGAGGTAGTCGGAAAATAGATTTTTTTTACCATAGCCTTAACACTTGACATCATGTTTGGCCCAGTGTTGGCCATGTTTCAGCATCTTGGCGGCTTTGTTGATTTTTTCATCACTTTTATATTTAGCCAAGACTGTGGCACCACAGACACAGACTTTTTGCTCATCTAAAAACTGGACTACATGAACATCCTGTAAAATGAAGGAAATCAATAGGAAAGTTGAAGATAACAAGGAGGTGGCATTCCATTGGCACATAAATGTCACGGAAATGCATAAGTGGGTAATTGTTCTGCCATTTAAAACAAATGTACATATAGACTGCATGGCGATTGTTCTTCCAACTTCACGATAAAACCACAGACTGTTCACATCCCATCAAACAATGGCATCACAATGAACAACATTAACTACTGCTCAATCCATGCAAAGGCATGACGCACAAAACTCTCTCTAAGGAGTGGGAGGCTTGTACACTTTTCTGCGTAACTTCTTGGACACTTTGCACAACTTGATTATCTGGATGGATGAGACACAGAATATACTAGAAAGCCAACGGAATGGGTGTACCAGTAAAGAGTGACCTTCTGAGAAGAATTTCGTGATACAATATATATTCCATCAGTGCACTTAATGTTTTTAATTACACAAACATCATCTCTAATAATAAAGATGTTGTCTCTCGTTGAGATTTTTCGGCCAACCATTTGTCAGTATTCAACTGAGGTACCAAAGCTTTTCATCAAGTCTATCTGGAAGTGGTCCATCAAAGTGTTGTATTTTTAAGAGCTTGGATGCCACACCACAGAAGCCCCATCAGTATCTGCAGCAGATGCCCCGAAGAAGTTTGTTCTGGACAGTCTTCAAATAATCTGAGCAAAAGAAGCGATCTGTTTTCTTACAAGTCTTTATCTTTTGAGGTTATTTTCTAGGGAAATATGAAATGCAATCCGTGACAACCAAACTGCTGTACATCCATTGGAAGATGAACTAAACTACATTATTGGTATAATAGAACATTACACATATCTCACCAAAATGGATACAAAAAAAAAGTTTTAAGTAGTGTCTGAGAATAATGACTGTAGGACAAATGAGAGGCCCATGCACTTATTAAAAATAGCAATGGCAGTGGACAGCAACATGAAGTTACAACAAATTATCAAGTAAAATGAAGACAGAAGGACAGGGGTTATACAGAAATTGTCTAAATTGTGTGGCTTCCATCGGCCGTTATTTTCAAATGACCGTGGTTTTGCAAATTGCCAGGAATATAAGGTTTGTTTTCTGCTATCAGACACTGATTTGCTAAACATTTGCAGAGATAACCAACATTGAGAGTGGACCTCTAAGCCAACATTAGCAACAACTTTTCTTAACCACACCCAAACAAACCAAATGCATATAGTCCATTGCACTCAGAGTACCATGCCAATATTTGATCCATGAAAAGGATTTGGGCCCATTTTGATGACTATAAAACCCACCAAGATTCATCAGTCCTTAACGTACATTAGTTAATGGGAAACACTCATCTGTTCACATATAGACATTGGTGTGACTTTATGTTCTTACGAATGCTTTTGGTGGTGCATCATATACATAGAGTCAACATTCAAAAAGCTGCTTTCCATTAAAGTCAAAGCCCTTTTCCAGTTCATGGAGCCAACAAACTTTAAAAATTCATCAGTTGATTGTGGTTTGTTACCCACAAATAAAACAATAATGACAGGCTCCTTCATTGGAACACTGACTAACAGTCCCAAATGGGCCAAAGTTGCTTGTGCTCTTAAACAGGAACCATCAATATTTATCTGCAACTTAAGGTTAAAACAACAAAAGGAGTCAGTGATCTGGTACATGTTTCTTTTGATGGAGGACAATACAAAATAGTGATACCGTCTCAACCTTGTTCTGAATAGTGTACTGAGTATTAGTCTTTAGGATAGTTTACAGCGCCTTTTGCAAGTCTGGGTGGTAAAATCTTAGTATATGCTGTAAGAGCAACAAGTGAAATTCCAAAGGTTAGGGGCCAAGAACAGGATTCTGTCTTTGATACTATATGTTCCAACACCTTCATCATCAGATTCAGACAAGTCGAGCTACTATTGAGGTGCTGGGCCGGCAACGTCCGACCACGTGGTCAAAAGTGCGTTTGCATCTACATCATGGTCAGAAATGCAGGCCATGTCGATATTCGTTGCATTGTCCTCCCGCAATACTGCATTTTCACTATAAATGTCATCCATCACCTTTCCAGTCCCATTATCAAGATGACAGGCAAATTATTGCTGTGAATAATCACTAATTTGCTGTAGTGTCCTCTTAAGGTCTCTCTTTTGTGCACGCCTCTTCTCAGAGTGGAGTTAGAAACAACCTTGCTTCACTACTTACGCCTTTCACCAATCAGCACAGCGTTGACTCCACCGGGAGAAAAGGGGAGGTTTTTACAGTGTTTTATAAATATTCAATGCTGTTGTTATTGTTGACTTATATTTAGTTGTAAAGGTGAATTTCACAAATATTTAAATTATTTTGTCCAATGATCGTGATAAGCATTATATTTTCCTGTGTATTAAACAAAGCTATAGCAGTACATAGATGGTGACTGTATAAGATGTTACCTTTTACTCAGGGAAAATACATGTCTGAGAGAGATACATCAATTAAACATATTTAGTACTAAGGCATTATGTGTTTAATATAGTTGTATAGTTACAATCTTAGTTAATGTCAAGAGTTAACATTTACTACAAGGACACACGTAACAGAATCAATGAAGAAAGCAAAGCCCAGTAAAAGTAATGATGCACAACAATGAAAACTGACCAACAAGTAGCCTGTGGTATTTATCTTGGCGGCAGTAGCACAGTTTGTGGCTAACAAATGACCACAACCACGCCTGGAATCAGCGCTCTAAAATGTGAACGCCATCACTACCACCACCACGCCTCAACAAAACCCTGCGTCAACGCACTATGTCACATCGAGTCAAACTTTAATGAATTTTAACGACGGGTGTAAAGCAATAGCCCGACTGACTGGGAACTGGTTGTAGCTTTTATAAGCCAAAACATAGTTGACAACGCCAATAATCCACAAAAGGACTACAAACCAGTCACCATACGCCGCCATATCCTGCAGAGCACACGCTGATTCACGCTCACAATTTATTTTAGCAAAGACGGCAAGAAACACATACAATGTGTTAACTGCGCCTTTGCCGTAATACGCGCCCTCGTGAATAAAATAACGCGGTTTGTCGCTATATCTGTGTCTCTACGTTTGTAAATTCACATATCATATAATTCTGGAAACCCTCTCCGGTGCACCAAGCATAACTGACTCTTTTTGCAGCATTAATGCTCATGTTACAGTCAATAAATATAATTTAACGTTAGAAATGCAGGCAGCATTGGCAGCATAGCGGCGCCCCTGTGCTAAAATTAACGTTACGCTCCAGACAAGGGGCAGACACACGGCATCATAATACAGCTAATGTGGCGTATTATCCGCCAGAGTCGATGCTACCAGTTTCGCGAAGAAGAAGCGCTTGCAACGCTGACGCTGGATTAAGAATATTTTCAGCCATGCAGTCAGCTTACAACAGAAACACAACCGCTATGCCACTGAATTCATTTGTATTGTTTTAGTATTTTCAGCAAGAAACCGCGAAGGGCTCAATATTTACTTTAACGTTAGCTAACGAACTGCCAAATTGCCTGTCATTCAAAGATAACTTGAACGAGGGCCTAAGAATGAAAACAAACATGCCGGAGAACATTCATAGCAAGTATTATGAAACACTACTTTTAATATTTTCCACCTTCAAGATGCTGTTGTTGGAAACTAGGGGTTCAACTTTCAGCCACTGCTGTGATGTCACGCACACTGTTAAATTTAAAATCATGGCGCGCTTTGGTCTGCGACCCTCAACAGCCCCTAACCAATGGTTTAGACCACGCGGTTAACCTGCGTCTGCTGGCCACATCCGCCCGGGCGTGGCAATTATATCCGGCCCATGTAGATCATTTTTTATTACCGTCATTAGTGCCCCATGATATGAAGCACTGATAACACAATAACCATAGATCCCATAATGCAGCGCTTTCAGTTGCCTGCCGTAACACTTCCCGTTAATCAAGTGCGCGAATCAAACGCGCACTTTGCTGATAAACCGAGCGTGACCAAGTACTGAGTTCGTGACGCGCTTTGGTGACTTTGAAGCACAAAAATTGGAGCGTTTCATAAACCCATTTGCCGTCGATGAAACTGCACCAGCAGATTCAGATGAGCTGATTGAGCTGCAGTGTAATGGGACACTAAAGGCAAAGTAAGACACTGCAGGGCCCAGACAGTTTATTCACCCATTCCCCAGCAATGCCCCAGCCCGGGCTTCACATGCGTTCAACTTGTGCATGTTTGGTAGCACATATCTGTGTGAGAAGCTCAGTGGAGAAGACTAACAAAACAGCACATACTGATAAGCACCTGCAGTCCATCCTGAGAATCTTCTACAACACAGGACCTCACACCAAACATAAAAGAACTTATACAAAAGACAAGCAAGCATCCAGCTCTGTTAAAATGACATAAAAGCAAAAAGAAATTCAAATGTTTTGACTTGTTATTTTAGCTACTAAAGCACAAGCACTGTCACAAATTTTTATTATTTTTCAGGTGTTTTTTTAGTTTAAGTTTGTTTATTTATTCTGGAATAATATTCTGTCTGTTTTATTCCCGGCTTATGTTCAAAAAACATTTAGTTTTAGTATAATTCAATAAATGTTATCCTGTTCGCCCAGACCTAAACTGTGTTTTGAATTTTGGCCCCTGTGCAATTGGTACACTGGTACACAGGCGCTTGGCGTGGATCGTTATGCTTAATCTGGCGACTTGTGGACGGATCCGCACAGTGTCAGCTACATCTGGGTAGGGACTGGACCTGCTAATAACTACTCTTAAATTTAGCTACTGTACTATCAGAAATGTTTCTATTAGGATATTTTACCTGTTCCATAACAGGAATTCAAAAGTGGTCTGATAGAATGATCTGTGGGAAGACAAAGGCTAAAACAAGATCAAGTGTGACTGAGACAAAGGAGTGGGTTCACCACATAATTGAGAGAAGCCAATACAGACGAGTAATAAGGAAAACGCGTGCTAAGGTTGTCATTATTGACATCAACATGAATATTGAAGTCACCTACGCATAATAACTTTTATCTGTTTCGGCACCAAACTCGACAGGAACTCGAACCCAGTGACGGTAAAAGAGAAATGAACTAGTCTGACACAACCAACAACGGTAGCGGACAGAATGATGCCACGCAGCATTCCAGCACGCCTGTTCCTCAGATGCAAAGTGCTTGGTTTTAACTGACCCAAAATGCAGGCACAGAATCAGGGTGGAAAAATAGATGAATTTATTACATAGGGGGATGATGAGGGAACGAGATGGGCAATTATTTGATTTGGCTTATCTTTTCACTCACTACCAGTGTGGCAAATATCTCTACACAAATGCATTATTAACCTCATATCATTAACTCGTAGGTGTCGGGGTCTGTAACCCATTTTCAGTGTTTCTGGCAATCAATTATTTTTTCAACCTCAGAGTCATTGTGTGTGTGTGTGAGCTTTATCTTCGTTTGCTATTCCTGCACAAGGTTGAACATTGTTACATTTCAAGCACTCACAACTATTTGGGGAAAACCATTCCTATAAATTTATCATATGCCTACCCCAGCTGCAAATTGAGCACAAAACAAATAAATAGCTTTATCTGTGAGGCTCGCCGTAATCCATCAAGATGGCAAAGATTTCTGGGCAGAGGCTTTAAATGATTTTAGAAGAAAGATGGAACCTTTGCAAGACAAGAGTTTCAGAATATAAAGATCACATTTGCCAATTCAGAGTCTGACAGTGAGTTTAAGAAGAGGATGAGATTGACTGGCTCAGCCAGCTCTTAAAAACAAAGCCTCACAGGCACAGCGCCCCAGGACCAGCCTGCTCAGCAGCCATTCCATCAGCAGGCAGCAAGTGGCGTAAATATGATGTCAAAATGGTGAAATTCAATGGTCTTTATGCTCAAGGAATGAGCCACCCATGGCTGCAAATGCATAAGGATGCAAACCAGGGCCAATATGGATGGCAGTTATTGCGCAAAAGACATCAAGTCTTCTTTGAACTTTTATCCCAGAGATGCTATTGAGAAAATAATTTGAATTGCAGGAACTGGGGAAGGGTATGTTTTGGAGAGGCAGAGACATACCCAAAACACGACGAAGTATACTTTTGGGGCGTCGATCCCTACAGCTTTCTAAGACGGTGCGGAATCCACAGAATCCCTTGCGGATGAAACTGGCAGAGTAACAATGCGTCTCTGGAAAACCCTATCGTTATCGGCAGGATTTGATTTGATAACAGAAATGCGCTACCCCTGTTTTGCAACCATGTGCCTAATGCCATCGGCTGATGAGCAACAGATGCCGCTGTTCTTCCAGCAGTACATACCATCCAAACCTGAAAAATATGGAATCAAAATTCATTGTTCAGATGCTAAGTCATCAAATGTGCTGAACGCAAGTATATACGAGAGCGCTTAAGCGGAGGAGCCCATGAGGAACCAAGGAATGAGAGCTGTGATATGACAGGACTCAGTGGACACAACATATGTAACTTTTTACTTCACAGAAGGAGCTCCTGAAGAGGAAACTAACAATGGTTAGAGCGGTGCGGAAAACAGGCTGAGAGCTCCCAAGTTTGCATTCACGGACTACACTCCAAAGAAAGGCAAATGTGGTATCATGAGTATGCTGCACAGGGATGGGATAATCTGTGGTCAGGAGCATCAAAACCCAGAAATCATCCTGCATTGCAATGCCACAAAAGGAGGGATGGACAACATGGACAAGTTGGTGACTGGCTACAGTCAGAAAATCCTACACTGGCCACTTGTGATATTTTTCAACATCTTGAACATCTCAGCTTATAGCGCCTTCGTCATCTGGATGGCGTTGTACCCAGACTGGTACAGAGGGAAGCTCCGGAGGAGATGGCTCTTTCTCGAGGAACTGGGCAAGTAATTGGTGAGACCTCAAATCCAGAAAAGACAGCTGTATTCCAAGAACCCCAGCTTCTGCAGACATTGTGAGGAGGATTCAGGGGGAGAATCCTGGTGCCACATCTGCCCGACCTAAAGAACCAACATCTGCAGAGCCTAAAGTAAAAGTTGTTGCATATGTACAGAGAGGTTTGACTTCCCACTTAGTCCAGCTTATAGTTATGTAAAAGAAAATTTATTCAAATATTTTTGTCATTCTAGGTTGTGGCTGCAGCAACAAAAAGCTACATGTGTGGACCCAGGATGGTCAGGAGTGACACAGAGCATGCATCAAGTGTAAGAAATAGAGGCAACACAGTAAAAACTCTGCCTTCAAAGCTCATATAGGCGCAATAGGCTATGTCTAGTGTGTAAATATGTTGTATAGACTGACATGAATGTTCAATTTCAATTATGTTCAAGAAATAAATGGGGGGATGAAAACCTGTTTTGTTTATATTTGTTTTTCCACCTATTTTGATTATATATTTTTAAAATTAGACGACGACAAAAACAAATATGTTTTTATTCATAATGAGAGATCTACCAAAGGTAAATGTCAAATAACCAGACTTGCTATCTATATTGCATGTAAGTGGATGTGCATGCTTAGTATTTTATAAATTGTTGGCTGTATTGATTTAAAAACCCAATAATGTGGTGGGTCCACCACACCCACGAACCTTGGCTGAGTAACAAAAACACTACACAAGGGTTAATTTTACCATAACTTGCAAACTACTACAAATTGTGCTTAGTATATACAGACCTACACCAAGTTGGAGGTATTTATTAAGGAAAACACTGATGAACAAGTGATACTCGTTGCAAATAGCCTATAAAGTTAACTATCAGAGACGTAAACTCAAGCATGGGGGACATCAGATTACTGCATATCATGTTAATGCTTTAATAACTCTAGGACCTTGATCCAATTATTTACAACACTGTCAAAACACACCTATTTGTCTGAAAAGACTAACAAGGAAACACCTAGCAATGAATTCCACAGTGTTATTGAGCATGAAAATAATAAACATAAATGACATTAAGTGTAAGTTTACCACTTTATGGTGATGAAGCTCAAACCCAGGATTATTAGCCTGCACAATAAATTAGTGTACTAACGCAGAATGAACATAAATGACTCCACATTCACCTCCTTGGTGTACATCTGCAATCCACTGAGTGTATTTTCTAGTTTTCAGTTGCGCCAACTTAGGCTTTAAATTACATTTGATAAGAACAGTCTCTCTCATCCATATTCTGTCATCTATTATGCCATTACTTTCCCCGATGTTTTAGGTTTTTGCCATGGTTCCCTTTCACTATTGGTATCAAGATGTTTAGTCAGGTATCACATCGAAGCTATAATTTTAGTACTGTGATCACACTAGCATAATTGGAAACTGCAGGAATTACTGCGTAGTCTCTCATGATTGATTCAACAAGTCCTCAGATCCAAACATAGGTCATTTGTCCCTACCCTTCAATATGATTCATAGGTGTACTGGATCTTTGTCATCATGGTAATACAATAAACAGGTGGTTAAGTTTGTGAACGCTCATGCCTGGTTTAGGGCAACAAAAGGAAAAGACTGGAAATTGTTTGAGTTAAAATACTCTTCAAGTTAGAAAGACCTTGTTGTTGTCAGGGCGTTATAATAATCATCAACTGACTAAATCAATGGATGCAGTGTATACTAGTTGCCCTGTTTTGCAACATATAATTACTGGGTTTTTTTTTCAATGAATTCGTTAGCAATATATATATATATATATATATGCTGCGTTTAAAACAGGACTTGCTTTTAATAAAAAAGGTCTATCTCTGCAGAATCCACACAAGTTGTCACATACTTATAATAAGAATCTGAGCCTGTCACAGGTGAAACCAAACATTTTAGTGGACATACTTTGATGTGGGCAAATGCTCAGTTGGATTATACAGCAGCACTGTATTGTGGTTTTCATATATGGATTGGCTGGGTTCTATAGTTCATTTTCATCCTCTCTGCAGATGGCCTGAAGCCACTGATATTCATTTACTTTCCTTCACTCTTTGGGAAAGTAGAGAAAACTGTAAACTGTAAAATGCAATGGACCACACTTTTGACATGGTGCCAGTATTTTCTTCAGTTTGGCACCAGAACTTTTATGCCACTTGTTTTCACCTAAAGGGGTGTTAGCATTCTGACAACAGGGGAGTGATGTATGCCTGCTCCTATGTTACATGTGGCTAACTGACTGTCCACACTAATGGTATCCAGCTGTCATACAGAGACTAGGAGGGGCTTCTCATAGGGGATTTTTGGAGCAGTAGAGGTGCACCGTAGAGTGCCTTTATTGGAGGTTCGAAGAAGGTTTATTGGTGTAGTACTCAAGTGTGTTTGTAACACTGTAATTTAGTTTTTTTCATTTATATGATCATAAGTTTGTTTGCGACATATAAAAGCTGGGAGGAGGCAGTGAAGGTTAAAGCTTTTAAGTGCCTGACTTCAGAGGCAAGGACGCTTCTGAGCTACATGTTGCGTAAAGTTCTGATTCATATCACATTAAAATACCAGTAGAAAAGATGAGTTAGTTCATTTCTGGATAGCAATACATCAGCCAGACCAGCCAGATTGTCAGTGTGACTGAACAGTTGATTCATTTTACTATACAAGAGCTCCACAAGATGATACAAACACCTTCAGACCAAGTTCAGTCAACACTTTGAAGGCAGCAGGGTCTAGTTGTTAGAGAGATAATAATATACCAGACATGGAAAATGATTAAAGTCACAAAATCAAATTCTTCTAATTAGCAAGTCTAAATTAGAATTGAAAAGTAAACTGTGTGTGTTTTTCACTCAAACTGCAAATCTCCTTCCAGAGACACCCTGTAATGATCCACTGGACACAGATTCATCTTAGTTGTATGTTAATGAAATAAGCCCAAGTTAAACTATATTGCTTTAACTTTTCAATGTCTTATTAATAATAGTGCAAACAGGCCTGCAAACATATATATTTTATCATTTTATGTATTTTCAATAAGTTATAGATGTACAGTATAAATGATTATTTTGATATATGAGTTTATCTCAGCACAGATTGGTGTATTCTATGTTTATACTTTCAGACATAATAAATCTTTCATGGATAACTACCAAACCCAAATTAGTCAGCACAGTAATCACCAATCATGGTTACTTGCACATAGTTACTGCAACATGGTCACAGTGGTTCTGTTTGGAACAAACCAAAGACCTTTTATAATATCCATTGGCTTTTAGAGGTTGTTACACCTCTTTTGTTTTATCTAATTATGTACAACAGCTGAATGCCAATGTTTTCTTTCATTCCCAAATTGAATTTGTGTGGAAACTACCATTCATTTGTAGTAACAAGGTTGAGGCAGTTGAGATAACTATAAGAGATCTCTTATCAAACCTAACTTTCTTGGTACCATTAATTGGACCTATCATGATCTTTATGCTGGTCTAAAGCTCATCAGAGACACAAGGTATGCATTTAATGGTTAGGGTTGTTGCCACTCTACAGTACCACAGTCAAATTTTACTGGAAATTTGAATCAGTTTTACCTTACTCATGTATACTGATCTTGCCTGCTCATTCAATCACACTACCTTATCCTACAGGGGCAGGTACACCCTGGACAGATTGGCCAGTCCATCAGAGGTGATGGTTAGTCAAAATTGGTAGCTTTAAGTTCTTCACAAATTTCAAAGCAATCTGGCCATGAAATTTTATGTTTAATTTTCCTGTGTGTGTGTTCTTTCATTCAGCATTACCAAGATTCATGCTCGTCTGTAATTCAAATGCATCACATCAACAGCTGTGTCAGCTTCCAGATTACAGTATGTTTGACTTACATGTCACATTTTTCAGTAGACCATCCTACATGTATCTGATGTAACATGTTATGAGTGTGGTGCAAGTAGTTATTGATATCATCTAGCATCTGGGGTGATATTTTATAAACAATATACTATAAACTATCAGACAATATGTATGGCCGTACAATTAAGTGCATTATTTGCGTTCTTTTGTTGTTAAAAATAACCACCAATCACATAACAGTAAAATGCCTTCTTAGCCTTTAATACCTTATTGGAATTCTGATAAATGTGACAGCCACATGACATCACATATGAGCCCTTAATAAAAAGTGCATGCTAGTGTTATCAACATAAACTCCTGTGGAGCTCCTGAATATTTCCTCCGCTAATGCTTGTCCTAAACTCATGTTACTGTTGTATTTTAATACAGGGGTTGGACCTTTCAAAGGTACATCTCTGAGTTAATCGTAATTTTCTAATCCCCAATCATCTTTTTCATCACTTCCTCCACACTGAGAACAACCACCTTGATGGTTTGCAGAGGGTGGCAATATGAGACACTCCAGACTCAGCCGCCATGATTGCTGGGCAACCTTTCAACCTCCTGACATTCCCCCAGGTATCGCAATACATCTCAAGAAGAACAAGTCAGGCTGTGAGTAGCAAATAATATAATATAATATAATATAATAGCAAAAGAAAAGAATAGCAAAAACTGAAAAAGAATGTTTTATAGAGTGCTAGAGGAAAGTAGTCATTAAAACTGCAAGGGAGCATTTCCTTACGAGTGGGTGTGCTCAGTTGGAGTTGAGGCACCTTCTTATGAGATAATGCTGTCATATATAGACCATCATAATGACAATCTGGCACTTAAAGAGAAAAGTAAGGGTGGAAGGTCAGTGTGGTTACGGATGTGTAATGTATCCAAACTGGTCAGGCTAAAGAATGGAGTTTGCAACTCATCACAAAACCTGGGGAAAAAGTTAAACACATTGTATTTGCCATGTAGATTTCGTAACTCATTCACATAACCTAGGGTTTTGCAGAAGCATCCAAAATGAATATCCTTATTCAAATAGACTGGATTATGAGACAAAAATTGTGTATTTTAATTTCGTTTTTAATTTATTCTATTAGTTCTTTCAGTTTATCTATAGTCAGGCTTCAATAATTCTGCCATTTCCAGCACACACACACATGTCAAAATTACGCTTAAAAAGAATGCTTAGTATGTTAGTGAATATTGCACCTGCTAAACATCAATATGTTAGCATTGCCAGTGTGAATATGTTGTGCGCAATGTACCTCAGTCTTGTGTGTATTAATTTCATTGGTTGACTTCACTGCAAAACTACCAAAATAATCTCTCTCTCTCTCAGTGGGTACAGGCAAATGGTTAGGGAATATAAAATCTCTCCCAGCATGGTCAGAAGAAAAGATACCAGTAAATACAATATGATCTGTTTAGCCATAAAATGAGTACAGTGATAAGTGAAGGGTTTCTATGTGTGTCTATTAGCCTGATAGACTGCAATGTTCTATGCTGCCCACATGGTCTCAACACCCTACATGTGGTCACTTCCCAGTGTTTGGGCCCAGATGAGTGGCGAGATGGACAAAATTAGCCAAATGTAGCAATTATGACAGTGTCAAGTATTAAAGACTATAATCATTTCTGTGGAGGTGGGGTCCAGTCAGCTGAGAAAGATAAGTCATTGAAAAAATATTGGCCTCATGGAGGCAGTAAAATGTAAAACTGTAAATACAATTATGACATATTATCTTCGGTTATAAAGTTGATATGCAAACATGTTAAAATCGTTTCTTTATATCCAGCAGACAGAGTAACACTGATATTTATTCTGAGTTGTATGTATCCCCTGATGTATGCACATTCGAGCTATTCATACCTTAAGTTCTGGGTTTTATTTCCACCAACTCTTAAGTATCTGAACGTCTAATTATGTTCATCAGCTTGTCACTAACTTGTCTGTTGTGTCTGCTGCTGGTTGAAAACATAGGTTGATGATTCGCAACAATGAATCAAGACAATAACGGCCAAGGTTGTAAAACAAAAACAAAAGGTGAGCTGAAAGAGGCTAAAAGCACAGTAGAGTTGTGAATAATACAGAGTTGGGTGATACCTTTCTGTGGGTCCAAACACAAAATACTGATTAGTGCAATTTTCTATCTTGGTTAGAGGTTGATAGGAAGTTATGTTGTCTTTTTAGGGACAATAATAGGTAGCACATGCAACCATCAATAAGTGTATTAATGTACAATTAAGTAATTATTTGCAGTTCTTTTGTTGTTAAAAAATAACCACCTCAATCACATACAACAGTAAAATGCCTTTCTTAGCCTTAGTCAATTTGTGATTTCTGATAAAATGTGACCGCAACGACACTGTAATACTGAGCCCTTGAAGAAGAAATGTACTATGTTATCCAACATAAACTCCTGGAGCTCTGAATATTTCCTCCGTCATCGTTGTCCTAAACTTCACATGTTACTGTTGTATTTTAATACGGTTGACCTTCAAGGCCATCCTCTGAGTTGATCAGTAGTCTTTCTAATCTGAACTGACCTTTTTCATCACTTCCTCACACTGAGGAACAACCACCTTGATGGTTTTGTGAGGGTGGCACATGGAACACTCAGGCACCAACCCGCCATGATTGTTGGCAACCTTTCAACCTCCTGACATTCCCCAGGTATGCCAACATGGTCAAGAAAGAACAAGTCAAGCTGTGAGTAGCAAATAATATATTATATTATAATATAATAGCAAGAAAAGAAGAATGGCAAAAACTGAAAAAGAATGTTTTTATAGAGTGCTGGAAGTAGTCATTAAAATCAAAGGAGCATTCTCTTACAGTGTAGGAAGGTATTAACCAGCGAGGTTTTGAGGCAATCTTCTTAGCAGAGATAATGCTGTCTGCTATACATAGGACTAATGCTAATGGACAATCTGCGCCTTGGGGAGAAAGTAAGGGTGTGAAGGTCAGTGTGGTTAATGGATGTGTAATGTATCAACGTCCAGGCTAAAGAATGGGTTGCAACTCATCACAAACCTGGGAAAAAAGTTAAACACATTGTATTTGCCATGTGCAGATACTGTAACTCATTCACATAACCCAGGGTTTGCAGAAGCATCAAATGAATATCCTTGTCTGGAAATAGGACTGGATTATGAGATAAAAATTGTAGCCATTTTAATTTTTGTTTTAATTTATTCTATTAGTTCTTTCAGTTTATCTATAGTCTAGACTTCAATAATTCTGCCATTTATTTTGTAGATGTTTAAAATTAATGTTTAAAGAATGTCAGTGTGTTATTGAACATTATACCTGTAAACATCAATATATTAGCATTGTCCAGTGTGAACATGTTGCAACATGGCTGCAGACTCTCAGTCTTGTGTATTAATTTGATTAATGGTTGTTTGGCCCTCAAACTACAAAATAATCTCTCTCTCTCAGTGGTACAGGCAAAATGATTTGGGGGCTATTCAAAATCTCCCAGCATGGTCAGAAGAAAGATACCAGTAATAATATGATCAAGTTTGCATTACAAATGTAGTACAGTGATAAGTAAACAGGTTTCTATGTGTCTATTAGCCCTCTGATAGACTGCAAATGTCCATGCTGCCCACATGGTCTCAAATAATCTCTACATGTGGTCACTCTCAGTGTTTGGCCCAGATGGTGGTGATGGACAAAATTGTGGCCAAATGTAGCACAATTATGACAATGGTGAATGTAAGTATTAAGACTATAATCCCATTTCTGTGGAGGTGGGGTTCCAGCTTCATTGAGAAAGATAAGTCATTGAAAAAATTATTTTTGGCCTCATGGAGCAGTAAAATGTAAAACTGTAAATACAATTATGACATTATCTTGTTACAAAAGTTGATATGGCAAACATACCCAGTAAACCATTTCCTCTTTACATATCCAGCAGACACAGAGCTAACACTGATATTTATTCTAGAGTTGTGTATGTATCCCCAGTATGTACTGAGCTTATATTCAGTCCTCTCCTTTAAGTTCTGGTTTTGTCTCCTGTCTTAAGTATCTGAATGCTCCTATGTTCATCAGCTTGTCACTAACTTTGTCTGTTGTGTCTGCTGCTGGTTGAAACCAGGTTGATGATTCAAGTAACAATGAATCAAGACAATAACGGTCAAGGTTGTAAAAACAAAACAAAGGTGAGCTGAAAGAGGCTAAAAGCACAGTAGAGTTGTGAATAACTACAGAGTTGGTGATAATTTTCTGTGGGTCCAAACACAAAATACTGATTAGTGCAATTTTCTATTTGGTTAGAGTTGATATATGATTATGTTGTCTTTTTAGGGACAATATTAGGTGTAAATGAAAATACAGGTGGAATTATTTTTTACCCCAAACACAAGCACAATTGGTAGGTTGCTATTTTTTCCGGCTACAGTGTCTGCAGATATTTTATTTAGATATACCCCAACAACCTTGATTAATGAGGTAGCCAGCCTATAAGTAGCCTGTGTGACAAAACACATGAAACTCATTGCACCACTTGCTGCTTATTAAGCTGTCATTCTGAGTGCACAACATTTATCATCTGAATAGTCTCTCATCTGGACTGTGGTGAGTGGACAGAGAACAATGTTCAGACAAACTTGCACCCTCATCAACGGTGAAATTATGTGCTTGATAATCTATTAATGGACAAATTCACAATTAGAAAGGATCCAAGCAGGGTGTTGAGGGATATCCACCAAACGAGCCAGTTTATACTTTTTTCTTTTGATTTGGTCTCCAGTTGTATTGCTTGAAATGTTTTGCAGTAGTTTTAACAAATAAGCGATACGACAAATGGATTTAATACTTGCTGGTGCTACTGAATGATGCCCTGTATATTCTTTGTGTCATCTCATGAATGTTATTTAAAATGTCCGACTTAACTGCAGGATTTAAGATCAAGACTTTGATATGGAAACAACAGCATCTTTCAAACCTGATGAATGTAGGAAAATATCACAGTGTCTGTTTGACACAGACATGATGACTGGAACTCACTCAATTGAAATTACCATACAACATGAGCAGAACCAGGGCTATCCATAGCAAAGTCTGTAGCTGCTCAGATGATATCAATAACCAAACACTTTCAGATGTGTCAATGACACTTTGTCGTTTTTCATATATGATTCCTCATCAGAATGCCACAACATCAATCTCTGAATGTCACAGATATTTGTGAGTCTTGGTGCTGTCACCACTATCATTCAAATAAGAACAGTATTGCCAAATGTAGGACAGGCACCTGGAGGCCAACAGCAAGGGCTCAGGATCAACTCAAGTCTCCAACCCGTGAAGAAAAGTCTGTTGGGATGAGATGGAGTCTCCCTCGAGGTCCCTGGGGCAACACCAGATCCGAGGGCCCAATTAATCACAAGTCTGTCTGAATTCAAAGATTCCATATTGCTAATTCTGCTTTCTTTCAGAACATAATTCTCTAGTGGAACAAAGACATCACGTCTGGATCATATCATGTCCCTGATGAGCCATGGAGTGACAAACTTCCAGCAGAATCAAGCTTACGGAATCAAGAATAGTCTTATGCCAGATTCTCATAAGAAAACAATAAGACGTATCAATGTCAATCAGGATGGACTCAGTGGTGAGGATTGACACTTAATTTCTCTCAGTTTGAATAGCATGCTCATAGCTAGCTCTCCAGAGGACATCAGGCAAAAATGAATCATGGTTCTTTGTCTGCACATATTTCTACCTTTTGGGAGCTGTCATATGGGACGGCTTGTGTGAGTGATGGAGTATAGAAATGAAATGAGGGCTGGGGCTGAAGATGAGCATGCATTCTCTGAAAGCAAGAATAAGAAAGACAGACATTTCCTCTGTAGATGGCCAAGGGTTAATAGCTGTACGCGGCAATTCACCGTGATTAAGGTTTCTTGGTGAGGAACTGGGCTGACCAGGGTACTATTTACCCACAATCCTGTAGTCATATAAACAGCATTGCCTTTATGTGTTTAAGTCCCCATCACTATATCACTTTCCTGTGACTGGGTTCAAGCTTATGTTTGCACCAATCACAGAAAATGGAAACAAATGGATTTCTCAGCTGCTTGGATCCACGGCAGCAGCAGTAGAGCAGGCAGCCAGGAGACCATCTTAGCTAATGAGACTGACTAAAGGAGGTTACAGATGCAGTTGCTGTGCTATCAAGCAGTGGCTGGCAGAACATGCAGAAACATCACACAAAGAATGGTAATCAGTTTGTGCTGTTTGTGGATCCATGCTCTGCATTAAACAGTGGAGAAGGCAATATGTTTCCAGGTCTGTGGACAGCTCATTTCATACTGCATGCTATGGGTTTGTTAAGTAGCAAATGACACACCTCCTATTCAGTGGGGACACTCAGTCCTGCCTTTTGATTCTACACATACAGTCTATCGACAGATATCAAACATTCACCCCATACCGGCAGCAAAAGTGGTGTAATTTCAAGCTTGACCAACAGTTTGGTCAGCTTGGATTAAATATCAATCATAATGGATTCCAATACTGAGCTGAAAAACCTCATGTTAAGGTTCACTCATTACCTTTTCCAAGTTTTAAAGCAACTCTGGTCCTCTTCCAGTGGATTTTGTTTCTCCAGTTATCTGTGAGGTGGCTTTAGATATAATTACATGACCTAGGATGCAACATCAGTCACATGATGGCGGCTAATCATACATTAAATGAGATCACAGCCCCTGTCTGTGGGACACCTGCATGTCCTTCATGTGCATCATGGCTCCCTCACTGTATAGCTGCAGCTTACATCAACGTGTTTGCTGGAGCTGCTACTGCTGCCAACTGTATCCTGTCTAAGTTTGCCTTTGATAAAGGCCATTAGTAATGGATTCTTTAATTTCATTTGATTATATAAATTCAGTTTAACCATGTTAAGGCGACAGCAAGAGAAAGACACACACACACAGAAGAGCACGCAGAAAACCATTGCCAGTCACCTTCGAGTGACGGTGAACAATCAGTTGTATATAATGTTGCTGGTATGATGTTAATATAACTATTAACAATTCTTCTCCTGTCTATTGTTGCTGGGAACAATGCATCACGCATATAAAATAGACAAGATACAAACTCTAGATGATGTAGCCTCTCACCTGTGAACATAGATGCAGATGAAAATGTGCCATGCAGACAGTGTATTTGAGCCTAAGTACTTTTGGCTTCAACACAACCCCTTCACAAACTCCAGACACTTCATACACTGGTGATGAGTGGGATGCATACCAGATCAGAGTGCTTAATCTTTCCCTCTGACTGCTCTACACCAATGTGTTTCAGTAATTTTCATCCTTATTAATATCTATTATACATCTGCCAAGTTATACAGAATTCGTAGAGTTGTGTTTAAGGTACAAAGTCAGTCATAATGCAGCCTGCTCTCATGGCAGTTCATATCCATGTACAAAATAAAATCTACTCTTTTTGTGTACATGGTGAATTTCACCATTTTATGTTTGATGAACTTTCAAACTCATTATTTCAATTGGAAACACACAGTATTTACATTTTATTTTTTACCAAGCACTACATTTTTAATGAAGCACAGTTGCCAAAGAGAAGGCAGGTTAGGACAGGTGATGGGCATAAATGTCCTTGAGAGACCGAGGGTTCTTTCAGAATTACCTGTGGTTACGTTTGGGTGACAATGTACTTTGGTTAAGGTTAGTAAAGAAATACTGTTATTATTACTACTAGATACAATTAGTTCCCACATTTTAACTTGTTTAATTGCCACAATTTGTTTCTGCGCCTTCTTCAAATATCAGTGTTGATTGATTATAGATAGAATGTTTTATTGTCATTGCATTGAAAACAATGCAGCAAAATTGAGAAAACATCTCTCCTAGAGATGCTTTCATCACTCACACACACACTCACATACACAGATAAAAGTTGATTTTAGTATTGGCAAAATATATATATATATATAAACTATGGTTAAAGTGCATAAACAGTGTGCATTTCAGTGGTTGTACAGTGAGTATTGTCACTGATAAATTCTGAGCCTTGCTGTGACAGCGTGACCTGTAGATGTCTTTCAGGGGTGGTGGGAGGTGGGGGGGTCCAATGATTTTTTGTGTAATGGGCCACCCTCTGAAACTGCCCTTTCTGCCTCTGAACAGTTTCCAAACCATGCCAGGATAGAGTGAGTCGTCGGCTCTCTTTTGAGCAGTGATAAAAATCTTCAGCAGCAAACTGGCAGAGATGTGGTTTTTCCTCAGTGTCCTGAGGACTCCTTCAAAGGTTTAAAGCCTTGAACTCTACCTCCTCCCATGTATAGGTTTGCCACAGTGAGACTGGTGAACCCATGGCACAGCCGTGTTTTGCCTGTAAATTTGCCCGTGAACTGGAAATATGGTGTTCAGGCATATATCCAGGATTGGCAAATGTGTTTTTAGTTTGAGGTTTGTTGGTTATGGAGGAGGTGTCCTGTGTAAGTCTCTCTCTCTTACTGTGGACAAAGCCTCCCTGGTAGGGACCATGTGAACAGGGAAGTCACGTCATAGGATGCCATGGTTTCATCTGTATCCATTTTAAGGCCGGACTTTGTTCTCGTCTATGGAGTTTTGGATGTGGTGTGGGTGTTGCCCACAAGGTGCTAGGTTTTGGCTACGTGTTTGGCGATGTTGTAAGTGACCAGGTTTATGCTGCTGACAATGGGCTGGGGCCCCTTCTTTATGGATCACAGGCAACAGTCCTAGCCGCCCTTTCACATCCCTTCCAGGAGACTCAATTTGGCCTCTAGGAAAAACAGCCTTTCACAAATGATCATGTAGCTCCAACGACTGTCGTTATAACACAATGAGGCACTAACGAAGTCGAAACTAACAGTTCTTTACCAACGACTATCACCCCTAACGACTGTCGTTGACACATAGGAGCTCCTGAAGGATCCATGACATCATCGAGTTGTGAAAGCCCCCACAGAGGTTAAATACCTGGGTTTCCACACCAAAATCAGTTGGACCAGTCCTGGCCTGGTCGAATCACGAACACGAACTGATGAAGCCTCTTGGATGAGAGGTGACGATCTTCTAGACAACATTAAGTCCAGTTGCTTTTCGACTTAAATTTCCTTGAGATAACTGGACCTGACCTGGATGAATGAGAATATTCACAGGCTTGATTTTGATGTTTATTTTCTGCACAGCATCATCGATCCTGCGAGACTTCATCCTTCATGAGCAGTCTCATTGCCACTTGAGACCCTTGACAGTTGCGTCATCTGCAAACTTGATGATTGTGTTTGTGGGATGGTGGGTGTGCAGTCACAGGTGTGGGGGTATAGAGCAGGGCTGTTTACACACCTTGCGGTGCTCTGTACTAAGTAAGGATGGGGATGTGTGGGGACCAAGTCTCATTGTTTGTGGACAGTTGGTCAAAGTCATATCCACAGGCTGACATGTTTGTGGAGACCCAGATCCTGTAGCTTCCTGACTAGTATCCTGGGACAATTGTAGTAAAGGCAGAGCTAATCCAGCCTCACATACGTCCTTTCTGTCAGATGAGACATTGCAATGTGGGCGCACTGTTGAGTATCCTCTGTGGATATTATTAAGCCCTGTATGTACTGGTGCTGGTCAGGTAGGGAGTGAAGTTGTCTTCATGTGCCCCCAGAACAAGTCTCAAAGCACTTTAAGGACAATTGATGTTAAAGGCCACTGGTCTGTAATCATTAAGGGAACTGATGTTTGATTGCTTGGGCACCAAGTTGATGGTAGCAGATTTTAGACAGGTAGTAATAGCATGCAGGAGAAAGTGAAGGTGTCTGGTAAAACTTCTGCAAGCTGGTGAGAACAGTCCTTGAGAACCCTGCCTGGGATCCCATCAGAGCCTGCTGCCTTCTTGACATTCACAATTTTCAGAACACATCTGTGTCTGGGGAGTGAACGATGTAATCAGCTGTGGCCGGCCTGGGTGTGTATCAGTGTAGTCGATCCCTTCTCAAACCAGGAAAAGTGATTATTTGCTAGTAAGTCAACATTAGTTAGTGTAGTTACATTGATTAAATATCATGTGTAAATGAGTTAATATGAGATAAATCTTCTTGGAAAGACATAATGCAACATTTAACACTGTATGAAGTGTCACCACCACGAGGTTTCTCTGACACTGAAGCTGTGGGCGCACACTGGGCTCTCTCCTTCGCGAAGGTCACTGCTGGGCAGACTCTGGCTCATAATGGGTAAGCATACTGGTGCTCTTCAAGATAAGGTAAAGGAGAGCTCGAGCTATATTTATATCAATATGTTAAAAGAATATTAGGTAAGGTGTCTCTATCTCCTCTTTTGCTCTGAAGGAGGTAATAAAATAAAGCAGTTTATGGCCATTATCAAGATATGGCTACAGTAGCAGTGCTGCAGCAATGCCAGCAGTGGACTGGTGGGTTGTATTTTAACAGTGTCACAGCCACATTGGGCTTCTTCACTTCTCTATATGCTGAAGAGCACCAAGTTAGCGAAGGCACTGAAGAACAACAGCTCTGATGCTGTGGGGTGTACTAGGTTCTCCTTTACATTTTGCTGGCTAGTGTGCCTGATGCACACTAAAGAATGCTGGAGAGAGCTGGTGCTCTTAAGGCAGAGCCTGATGTTGTTGTGACGCACTGTTGAGGAAACTGCAGCAGTTCATGGAGGTGGATGCAGTGGTGTGGCCCAGTTGTAGTCAGGTTATCTCCTAATTTATATTCTCATGATTAAAGACAAATTAATGTGATGACACTAACTAATATTGCCTTACTAGCTAATAATCAGCTTAACACTGATATTTGAAGTGTTGAAGCTCAGGGTTAAGACATGCTGTCTGTGATACTCTCTGGCATATATACACTTCCCACACACAAATTAACCAAAACCTGGGAACAAATTAATTAAAACATGGAGAAGAATGAATCAAATGTAGTAAAAAATTGTATCTCATTTGCATTAAATAGCATTTCAAGTGCTCAGTGTATATTAAATGGTGGCCTCAACATAAAGTGTTGCTGTTTGATTCTCACGGGGGACTGGAATTTACCTTTATATTAACCATAAATACAATATTTCTGTAACTGTGTTTTGGTGGCTACTACAACACTGCTCATATATTAATCATAGTTTATTTCCTGCAATCATAATCTTTCTCTACCCATAATCACACTTTAGTTGCCATGCATAGATATTGTAGAATGAAAAAAAAAAAAAGTATTAAATCATCAAATATCATTGATCCTCTGGAAAAGTGGCTATACAGGCATGGGACTTACTAAAGGAGCTGCATTCCTTCAGGAGCAGAATATAGCTGTTCCAACTTCTAATTGTATTTGCAAGTAGCCCAAGTGATGATCCTACCTGTTTCAGTGTAACATTTTCTTATTCACAAGGAGAATATTGTTTGATGTCTTGATGAGCTTTTCTTGATATGGTATTCTTATGTATCAAATGATTTAAAATTTGTATTTGAAATGTTTGGCGATATGTAAATAAAACTGTAAACTGTAAATTCTTGTTATACCTAATATACATTTCTAAGGTGATACTAAAATTGACATTTGATACTTTATATTAATGATATGTCTAGTTCTTTTTGATTTTGATAGGATCCCTTAAAATATTTTACGCTATCCAATATAGCCTAACCTTATTTATATATGTTTTGGAGGCAGTTTGAGAATGGATCCAAGATAATTAGAGTTGTATTGTTCAGTGTCTGTATTTGATAAGGCATTGAATGTCAGAGTTTTTACAATATAGAAAAATACTTTTGGTTACCATTTATATTATTTGCCCCTAATAACTTGGAGCATAGATTAAATAATTAACTTGAATTAGGATTTGAGGTCTCAGATGAGTTTTCTCAGGTCCCAGTATGTGTATTTGGTGGGTCAGATCAGCAGTATTAACTACTTTTGGCAAGTATGTCACCCAGACCTGGTTCTGATCGGCCAATTCTCCCACCCAGCAGACTTTACAGTGCCTGGTCATAAGTGTTCACTGGAGCCAGGATATTTTAGACTTTCATACTTCATCTGGAATTTACATTTTACAGGCGGCAGCTTTGAAGATTTCAACCACTATAAAATTTGGTTCAGTCATGTACAGAAGACCTCAAAGCTCAGTGGTCTTTCATGCACTGTTGTGCTCAAGAGGTAAGTGCAAAGCGTACTGATACTCTTCACATCAACTCTGAAACTTGCAGATATTCAGTCCAGCCTTTTTTCCTGTTATGTCTTCCTGGTAATCAACAACATTTTTTTTGGGCCAAATACTGAATGAGCACACTCTCATTTGATATGCCCTCTGTTTCCTCACACATTACAATAAAACCTTTTTGTACATTACAACAAAAAACATGCAAAACCAACATGTGGTCAATCATTTGAAATGACTAGTGTTTACAGTGCGATTTCTGGAAAGTCAAACTTTCCACTTGAGCAGCATAACAACTAATGTTAGTCAACTAACAATAGCTCTCCTTCTGAGGTTATCAGGAGTGCATCAATGGCTGTGTGACTCTGAGCCGTGGGTACATCTGGTGAGTGAAAACTCATAGATTAATATTAGCTGGTTAACTGAGTGTATATCACTCTAACAGCACTGGATGTGAGCTAAGTATGCCAAAATATACTTGTTGCCATATATGCAATTGTGTCTGAAGTTAGCCAACTGAATCTATCTAGCTATATGCTAACACAGTAGCAACCTTAGCTAAGTTAGCACCTTCCTCATTTCAGCCATACAGTTAGCTTCTCCCTCACGTGTTCTCTTGGTGAATTGTAGCTAGCATAAAGTTAATATTATGTAGCGGATTGGGGGCATGTTTGGTTATGCTATAGTGTTACTGTGTTAACTGTGTTGTGTTCAGTTAAAATTAAAATGACTGTTACTGCACTTACTGAGTTGTATAGGATGTCATGACTGTGTCAACATAGCATGTATTGTACCAGTTTTCATGTTAGTTGTCGATTTGGCGTCTAACTACGGTTTTGTAATAGTATCTTTGATTTATCAAATTAACTAGAGACTAAATAACTTGTATATTTGCTTGGTCTTGATTATACCTATTGGACATACTATGTAATTGTAGTTTTGAGCAGTTGTCTTACAAACAGTGACTTGGGGTGTGTGTGTGTAACTGTGCATAATGCGTATGCCACTTGCTAATATTGCTAATTATATTTCCTGCCTGTGATTGTGTTCTAAGGCAGCAAATTACATAAGCTATATTATTTTTAATGGAAAACATGTTCACAACAGTTGCTGAACCAAAAGATTACTGCTAGTTTATTTATTTATTTTGTGCAGTGGCGTCTAAAGTCGCATCTCAGACATCTTTTTATGTAAGACTTTTTGTGAAGATACAGTTTGTTGTAGGCTTTGGCGGCCAATGTAGCAATCACTTCCATACTGAGTGTGTATATGCTGTGGTTGGTCAGTGGTCAGGCGTCAATAACCAAAGTCTATCAATTATTCAAAATCCACAATTATAAATTTTGATATCAGGTCCAGATCTACTATCTTAAAAGGGTATCGATACGACATTTAAAATTTAAAACATATTTAATAATAGTAATAGTTTGACATCACAATGAAGACAATTTTCTCATTCTTTAACATACAGTGAAAGTGTAGTTTGCTTTATTCTATTGAGTTCACAGTCACAGTTACACATATGCAAAATTTTGATAAATCCTCATAACCTTCCTGAGGACTACATAAGAATACCATACTGTATCACATGTATCCATTAACGTTTTTCTTACTTGACAAATCACGAGACTACCTGTGTGTGGAACATCTTGGGAGTCACTGTAGTTATTACATTGATAAAATGGGAAACATTTCTCACTGCCATGAGATGGATGATTGAAATCCCTTTAGTTTTGCTAATCATATTCATGGTGCCAACAAATACGGTATGGATAAAGTTAGCTTGTTTTTGTATATGGACAAATGATCTAAATAATTGACAATTATATAGCAAATACTGGTTAGAATGCTACATGTTTATAGAGTTAATGCTGGTTTCACTCGTCTTTATAAACACAATCCAAGGCTAGTTAATGAAGTCGAAAACAGAGAAAGAAGAAGAGGTCAACAAAAAGACATTATTGTAGCGATCATGGGCGAGTATTAAATTCATTTCCATAGATTATTGGCTGTGATGATTCAATCCCCTCACATCCAGTGATTGTGATTTGCAACCCTGTGTGCTGTCAGTGTGTGTCGGCCTTGGGTGTAGAAAGTCCTGATTTAATGAACAACTCACAGTTTCATTCCCCTGTCTGGGATCATGCAGTGAGAACTCTCCAGGACTACATTAAACCTTCCCCCATCAATTTCATCTCCCAGTCTATTCACATGAGGGAAGAGATGAGAGATGATCTAACATCAACTCTGCAGTGCAGTCAGCTCCACACACTGCCTTCAGAGCTGAAGCGATTACGCTGACTGCATTACAAATACTATGCAGCCACTGATCCACTGTGTTCACCAACAACACTGTGGTAAACAGTCCACACCAAGAATATACATCCTACTGCTAGAGTAAACACATACTAGAATGGACTGTCTGTCTGTCAAGATCCAGATCTTTAGACAAAACTGGTTATTAGATTTATTGTTAAAACAGTGACGGTAATGCATTGCTGCATAACGTTTTACAATAATATTATTATATAATGAGTAGTCAGTATATAACAAGACAACTCAACAGGGGTCCCACAGGACTTTTCCGACTTCTCCAGCTGAGCAGCTGAGATGCACCACTTGAACCATCACCAGGTAACTGCATGATGCCTTCAGGATATTTGTAGGATTTAAGACAAGGGATGAGCAACTTTAATGATGAGGACCACAAAAATGTCCTCACTGCAGAGGGCCGCATAATGACCGTGCACTTCCACCAGTAGTAAACTCTCAATTATTCCAATTATTACCACTAATGAAAAGAACAAGATATTTATACAGGTAATCAAACTTAATTATACAAACATTTCTATTTTCATATTCAAATACATTTAGTAATAATGAACAACACAAAACAAGCGTCCGAAAAAAATAAAATTCAAACTGACACAAAGTGAAAGAACTAATACATGTTTGGTGCATTCTGCCCACCCTATTCCATGAGAGTTTTAATCAGCACTGAGTTGACTCTCACCCACAGGTGGATCAGTGTGAGTTCTGTCTTAATGAGACAACTGGCCTCTCCTGCTGGTGTACAATGGTCTGGATGTCAATGTCGATGTTTGTGCATCAATCTGCATCAACTGGAATAGAGTTTCATTTGTCAGCCTGTTCTCTCTCTTGATTTGATGTGCTTCATTGTGGAGAAGTTGCTCTCACATGAAAGTGCTCCCAAACATGTGTATTGAGGTGCAAAATCCTGAGGGTGGAAGCGGACTCAGGTAGCAGTCTCAAAATGAAATTCCCCTCTCCGGTGCACTGTAGCGAAAGAGGCGTCTGACTGAAGTTTGCAGAGTTTAAGCTGCAACTCTGGGTGCTGCTCAATGACGGTAACAGAGAGGGGTCGGTGAATAATGCAATTCACTGCTGCATAGCACACATTGGTTTGCCCTGAACTGCCAAAAATAGTCAGTTTCCCATTTTCCTTGAGAACCTTGGGCCTCCTGTTCCACTTTCCTTCTTTTGCCATTCATGTTTCCTCTTCGTCGTGTGTTGCTGTTGAGGAGGCCCGGCAAAACAGACAACATCACGTGCAAGCATTTTACCTTGCCACAAGCCTCTTGCATTTTGAGGGTATGGCCTCTATCGCTGGGTAGTGTAATTACAATTGGGGAACAAATGTGTTCAAATGTGCTTGTGAAACCAACAATTCATGGATATTTGGAAATCAAGTTGCAGGCTGTGTGGATCGAGGACGGGGGCTGCATGCGGCCTTTGGGCTGCCAGTTGCCCTGCTCATGACTGGGTTGATGCTGAAGTAAGAGTGCAACTTGAAATTTCATTCATAGACATACCAGGATTTGATATTAAGCAGTACATATACTAAACCTATTGACTTCCACCGTATCATGTTCATTTTACCAGCTGTTCGTTAATGTCGTTAGTTTTATCATCTTCACACCTTTATTTTATCATTTACTTCACGTTAGTAGAAAGTAGTTAATAAAAGCATCTATAGTATGTTGTGTGTGTTTCTTTGCAGTGGAGAACTGGATACCTTCAATTGGAAGTTAAAGCTTTAGATTGGACTGATTGGGTTTATGATATTGATATTAATATTAAAAATAATTTTAATTGAACATCAATTGAATGTTGTTTCTTTACCTGCTAGAGTAAAAGTAAGCTGTGGGGCCCTATTAAATTACTCTGAAAGATTTTAGGATAGGATAGGATATTACCCATATATAGTCAACATCAATAAGATATTAAAACTTCATTTTGGCAAAGAGCCCCACAACAAGACAGGGCCTCAAGATCACAAAAAAGACAGAAGCCTCCTTAAGTTCCTTATTATTCATATTGGGAGGTACAAACTCTTGTGGGCACAGAGCTTGACAGCCTGACATCTGTGGCAGAGCGACGGATGCTGAGCAGGCTCCTGTCGATCATGGACAATCCACTACATCCACTGCACAGCATCATCTCGAACAGAGGAGCAGCTTCAGTGACAGCTGCTGTCTGTCCTCCCTGACAGACGAACTAGGAGATCGTTTCTCCCCCACGCCATCTTACGACTCTTCAATTCCATGAGGCGTTAATGTCAACTGCTCTGACGGACTACACGCTACACACTGCACACCATGCACCTTAAGCTGGATGTTCTGTTTGCACTGGACTTTGAAGTTCTTCACTGTGTTTTTATCAGTATTGTTATTATTATTATTCTCAGTATTTATTGTATGCCTTTTATCTTAAGTATAAGATAAAGTATCTATCTAATCTAATATGTCCACGCTTTCATGACTTAAGAGGGTCTCTCTTTTTTCTCACTTTGTCAATATTATATTCCTCCTCCCTTTGCTTCCATTGCATCCATCTTCACTTCAGACTCTGGCTTACACCTGAGGGGTCCTCTACAAAGGAAAGCAATCTTCACTGAGTGGAGGGCAGGCACTGATCTCCATGGAGAAATGCTGAAGAAAGGGGGAGAAACAGAGAATAATGGAGGGCTAGATAATATTGTTTTATTCTGTCATATGAAAAGAGGAGTAAATGTATTGGTAAGTAGAAATGCTTTAAAGAAGAGAAAAAAAGATTTCATTAAACCAGCATTGTTTGAATAGACGCATCTTGTTGGGTGCAGAAGCTGTTTTTTTCTCTATCTGTTATTATATGTCTTTGTTGAATCAGAGCTCTACTGCACAGTAAAAAGCACAAATGGCTCCTGAGTAAATCAGTAAGGAAGAAAGAGAGGGGAGTCTGGGACATATGTACAGTTTCTTCAATTTGTAACCTAATTTTTGTAATAAATGTTTTGACTTAGTGCTACTAATATTACTGTTATTTTTATTATTATTTACATCCTGTTGGTGCTAGAATGAAGTCTGGAGTTTCCATGGCTGGCACAGCTTTCATCAGGAAATTACCCATAATCAACAAACCAAAGACACTATTATATTTCTTTATTTGAGAATTTCTATCTCTACAACTATTGGGTGGATTGCCATGACATCAGGTTCAGGCATTCATTTTGACCTCATTTCAAACCAGTGTAAAAACTGAAGAACAAGTTCTCAGTCCATATTAGAATGTATGAATTTATGGGAGGAGCCTGTGTTTTGTCTCTAGGAACACCACCCACCACCCCATGGCATATAAGTCCATGGTGCCAATGGAAGGGTTTTACACCTTTGTCATAATTAAAGTCCCTTTAGTCACTTCTTTTAGTAACTGTTTTCTCAAAAGAAGTAACAGTCCGATATCTTAGGTGTCTCTTCCTTGTCCATTGAATAGCTTAAGTAAGACCTGATGGGAGTTTAGGCATTTATCATTTTTAGTGACCTTACTTTTAACATGATGCAGTGCATGTCTGTTTACATTTGTCCCATTATCAACTCTTTCATAGTGACTGATGACATACTGATGCTACAGAAACATGGCTGGAGAAATTTTTACTCATGCCATCACAACACATTTGGTATATCAAACTAGACTGTCTCACCTCTGAAGCCAAAGAAATCACAATATGAGTAACAAAACTGCTGCATAGCACAGAGGAAAATCTGAAATCAAACTCTGTTTTAAGGCCACACAGACACAGAATTCCACACAATTCTACAGTAAAGTTTGGCTTTTTATACTGTCACAGTTTGTACAAGGCAACAGGGAAGAGAACCCAAATGCAGACACAGGCAGGCAGTAATGGTTCATGGTTAATGGAAGACATGATGATAGTAGAGGCTCATGGGCTAGCAGGCATGGGGACAGAAACAAAACAAATCACAAGATGGTGAAAACAAAATCCACAACATGCAGAATGTTAATAATCTGTGATGATCTGGCCCCATGGCTTAAGGGGTTAAATTCAGGTACTCAGTACCATATAATGCTGCTCTTAAATAGGATGGAGGGTTGGAATGCTTTATGTTTATTTATATAACCCTCATCACCTCCATTCTTACTTATGTTTTCTGCTCCCCCATTTCCGTTATCTGCTGTGGCAGCCCATTTACCCCGAAGACATCAATATAATTCTACCAAATCAAATCTGATCTAATCAAATAGCAGTTGACACTCATGATAAATTATTCATTCTGCTTATTTTCACAGGTAAAACTGCACTGACTGTAAGCAATAAAGAAACCATTTATTCGCTGGGGTCTGAGTTCATTCCTGCTTCCTGTCAGAGAGCAGCAGAAGGAGATGAGACAGACGATTTCAACTTTGGGTTGTGTTTCGTTGGATGTTACCAACTTTCATGTTGTTGGTTAAAATTTTCTGACCCACCACAACTGTTAAAATGATTACATAAATCTTCATAATACATAATCACTACATCATTAACTTTATTTTATATATTCATAATGTAAAGCACATACAACATATTACTTATGGGTCATTCTGACTATTACACAGTAACAGTAACACTGTTACTAAAAAATAAATGGTTGACAAGCTGTCACTATTGGTCTACCCCCACATGATAGTTTTATGTATGTGTGTGCTCCTACTGACAATATATCTTGGCTTTTGCATATGCCTTACAAATATGACTGTTGTATTTTATTTGTCACATCAATGTATAACTAAGATTTTTGAGTTGTTTTTTCTATTTGTGGAATGTTGGCCAGAGAAATGGAAAACTGAGAAACAGAAAATCTTTTTTAGAAAAGTTTTTATTTCTGTTTCTGTCTTGGGCAGGATTTTAGTGCCCGCCTCATCTTATGTCTGATTGGCTGGCTAAGAGCATGCAGAGATGCCACTGTTGGTTGTAATGTTAGGTGAGGGAGGCGTTTTTTCTCCTAAATGCACATTTGGTAGTGACACCAATGTATAAGGAAGATTTTGTGTTCATGTAAAAATGCAGCATGTAGTTTAATAGCTGTATCTTTTGATTATACAATTTTCTTTGATATGTCGCGTGCAACGTAAACTTTTCTTGAGTCACTCCTCTGCATTTACAACTGTCTTTGTAAACATGTTTCAGTCCAAGTTTATCCATCATTTAGCAGGTAACCAATGCATTGTAGTTACACATAGCTGCTTTTATAGTATGGTAATACTTTTTTTAATGATACAGCTACAACACAGTTGAAGAGTAACCATGGGCTCTGAGAACAGGGGATGGACTTTTTCATAATTAGCTGATATTTTACAAACCACTCCAATAACTAGAAAATGCATTTCCTGCATATAATGCAGTGTGAATGTCACACAATACCTTAAAAAACTTTTTTTTTTTAAATGTTAGAATAAATTAAGAAATTTAGAACTGCTCTTTGTATAAGTGGGGGGTTGCTGCCCCAGCTGAAGGAGTTTAAGTATCTCAGGTCTTGTTCACGTGTGAGGGTACAGTGGAGCAGAAGATTGGCAGTTGGATTGGTGCAGTATCAGCAGTAATGCAGATGTTGTACTGGACCATTGTGGTGAAGAGGGAGCTGGACCAGAAGGCAAAGCTCTCCATTTATCTGTTGATCTACAGTCCAACCCTCACCTATGGTCATGAGCTGTGGGTAGAACAAGATCACAGATACAAGCGGCCAAAATGGGTTTACTCAGTAGGGTGTCTGGGCTCAGCCTTCAGTGATGGGGCTTGAAGTAGAGCTGCTGCTCCTTTGCATCAAAAGGAGCCGGTTGAGGTGATTCGTGCATCACATTAGGATGCCTCCTGGGCACCTTCCTCTGAAGGTTTCCCAGGCACGTCCAACTGGGAGGAAATCCCAGGGTAGACCCAGAACTCACTGGAGGGATTACATATCCCATCTGGTCTGGGAACACATTGGGATCTCCCAGGAGGAGCTGGAAGATGTTGATGGGGAAAGGCTTACCCTGCTGCCACCACAGGAAATGGATAGATGATGGTGCATGCAGGACCTTTACCTGCAATGGAGTATATTTTTTTTATATTGCTGTATCGTTGCTTTTACTGCAATGAAGAATCTGAGTCCTTCTTCCACCACTGACTGCAGATGAGAGGGTATTTAGTGTACGCTATTATGAGGGTCTCTGTTTAGCAGTATTTTGGGTTTAAAAAAACCCAGTGATTTTCAGACACAGGCTAAAGGTTTAAACCTGGATTTTTTTTTCATAACTAAGTCTTTTTGATATTGGCATTATACTCTTCTGCAGGCTCACCACAAATGTGCTGTGAAAAAGATAAAGTTACCAGAGGCCTGACGACTAACTGAAATTTGTGCAGTCATATCCCAGAAGTGATGAAATGAAGATGATTTAACAGGGCTTTAGCAACATATTATCAAGAGTGGGTTTCTTTTAGTACATAAATAAGTTGATCCTCTGCTGTTAATTGCTGAATATGCTGTTGCACATATTGTTGAGAATATGGTGGCAGCATATGTTGAGATGTTTAAGAGGATTATTGCCTCCAATTGTTTAGAATTAAACACATTTACTGCAAGACATGCCCTTTATGTGTGACACAAAACTGTTCGCAGCATTAATCCGTATGAGACTGGGATTCATTTCCCAAAATCATCTTCAGGCTAAAATGATCTTAGTCCATGGAGTTGTCTCAGCCTTAAGCGTTAAGCTTTTAGGAAATGGGACTTCAGTCTGCAACCACATTTAGAGGAACTACCTTGCTATAACACACAATAAACAGTTTTGCACTCCCTGAGGTAAATCATCTCACTGGCCACATAACTAATTGACAAAACAAACTACAGTCCAGTTAGTTACTTGCATCTGGAGCTTCTGGCCAAACTGCATGGTCTTCATCAGCAGAGTTTTTTTTAATTTTTTTAATTTATTTTTTTTGTAATTTTCATGGAATTGTAATATATTTCATCAGCCTTCCTCAGAGGGCATAATTCCCACTGTTTGTGGTTTGGCCTTTAATTTGAAATATCTGCAGGAAATGTTGGATTTTAATGATAATGATATGAAGTGCTTGAAAAACAATAAAGTGAGTATGTCATGACTTATTTGTTAAAGTGATGGAAGAAGTGCAGGGGAAATGTTCATAATGTCATATCCACCATGTGAACTTCACATATTAATGTACAGTAAATTGTGGAGTACAGGTCCTGTACTTCCATGCCAAACCAGTGGTTTTTAAACAACTTTATTAGTAACTGACTTGTCTGAGCTGGCCCAAACTTGTCTCAAAGAAATTCTGTTTATATGCTACTAACTTGTTTAGGCCCTTATGTTTTGAATAGAAACTTAATTGCTACCTGGATTATATTTTCTTTTTAAATAACTTTCATTGTCACAGTGTTGATTCAGAGACTCATTCCTTTCTGATTTAGGCTTATTTTGGCTGAATCATTAGCTAGGTAATGCAGTAAGTCCCTCATGAACTGGACTTCAACTCCTTTAACAGCTGAGTTTGCCCTTGCACACTGGACAGACTTGCAGTATCCTCAGCAGGGTTAAAAGCTTCATATTTTAATAGAGCAACACCTGTGAGGATCTGAGTGAGTAATGAGAGTTGAAATAAATTAGCCGAGCTTTATTGAGATCTGTCACCGGTGAAACAATGGCTCCACTGTGCCTCCAGAGTTCCTGCAGTGCAGCACCATTTCAGCCCCTTTCTAAACCTGAAGCTTTCACTTCCTCAATTTCTCCCCACTGACAGGCCTGCGCTACCTCCATCTCACACTTAATTACCATTTCATTTTTCATTTTCCTCCATAGTGGGCCTCCAAGGCCCTGGTCCATGGCCCCCTGTCCAGATGATGGAGGGGAAAAAAACAATCAATGAGAGCACAACCTAAGTCATAAAATGAATGCTAATGACTTGAATCTGTATTAGCTCTGGAAAAGTGAAATTATTATGTGGGATTTAGGGTGGATTTTAAAGCTCAGAATGCCACAGCTATACTTCAAGTTGTCTTCTTCTTCCCACATTCAGAAATCAGCTCTACCCAAATGTAATGTCACTTCAGTCCACTATGTTAGCTTCTCACAAAACCCAGTTCAGCCACAGCACAGATAATCACATAAGGTAATCACATAACCTCACAGTCATTTCCACAGTGGGTCAGTCTGAGCCACAATGTTCAGGGATACGCAAACTACAAACAACCACTCTTCCAGCTAAACTTATGGCCTAGGTATGAAACTAACTAGGACACTAACTACTTATAACAGCATTCCATTCAAATCTATCTATGGTTTGAGAGGAGGTGTGTGCTCTTTCTAGGTTTTAAATTACTGGATTGGAGAGAATGATCTTTTTTATTCATTCTTTAAAACACTTACTTATTTTTTACTACTAATGTGAAAATGAAACTTTTCCTTGCTTGCTTGCAGCTTCAAAACAAAATTTTATTTTGTGTAGCTACTCATCCCTCTAAGCTTTAGCTATACTGCTTATCATTTGAGGGATAATGCCATCAGTCTGTTATGAGGCTGACACATAGAGACATTCACCTTCACACCTACAGTGTGACTGTACATGTGTTGCCAATTAATTATTAATTAATTAATTAATTAATAACCCAGATCCTTGACAGTGCTAACCACTGCCTGTTTAGCTGAATAAAGTGTACTGAATAAAGAGTACTGAATAAAATATATAAGATAAAACTGATTAATATCATAATTTTCCATTACTGTGTAAGCAGCAATTTGTTGTTGCAGTACACAAAAGCTAACTATCTGGGTTGTTTAAATAAGCATGTTGTATCGTATTCTCATATAAAATATAAAAGAACAGTGCACTGCCCTTGCAGCATGTTCTCTTGTGTGAAGTTAGACAGCCAGTTAACATATAAGTCCTTCAATAAACACAGAAGGCTTGACTTTTCTTGTAATTTACTGAAGCCTTGTTTCCCCTTAGACATTTGCTTTTGATTCTTTTTTACTTTATTTTGTAAAAGTCTCCATGGCAGAAGCGTATCAGAAATATATTCAGCAGCAACATGTATTCAGCACTGTCCGTAGTGTCTGTGTGTGTTCAACTGCAGCAGCTAGCAGAGAGTGAAACACGGACAGAGCACTCACTGATGCTGTTTACATGAACTGACATTGCACTTGCTTTGTAATTTATTAAACTACTAACCTATTTAATTCTACCAAACTTTAAAGACAGCACAAACAGCGTCAAGTACTGTGAATGTATGAGTAAAAAACATTTATTTTGGTTTTATTGTTTTTTACTGTCACGGCTGTACTTTATTTTCTCTTGACAAATAGGGCTGTGCTCTGTTAATGAAGATGATTCCAGTGGGACTGTGTTGTCGTTAACAAACCTAAAAAGTCTAACTCTTCACTCTGGTCTCTGATCATCCTCCCATCTCCTGCTGTGTCTGCCTGTAGGTAATAAAGCCCTGTGAGGGTGCTAAGTTATTTCCAGAGAGTGTCCCTTTTGCATGGGGATGTTAGAGAGAGGGGTTGTTAAGAGTTGCTGTGACGACAGGCTCAGTCAGTCCTCAACACTGGAGACATGAGGAGCACATTGTTTGATGAATTGGTCTGGGTCCTATACTCTCCAAGGCCTTGCTCCAGGGCTGCAGCAAGCTGCCAGGAAAGCACCTCTGGGGCTGCTGGAGTGTGGTAGTAATAGAAACAAAGCACTGAGAGTCTGGGACCATGCCCTAAACCATCTGGCAACAGCTGTGCTGTTATGCCTCCTTCAGATCAGACCAGGAACAGCCCCAGAAAGAAGGCTTTAATAAAACTACACACTATATTTCTGAGCAGCAGAGGAGGGCAAACCATCTGACTCAGCTCTACACTCCTTTTTAATTTGTGGTTTTACACCATTTGGCTTAAATTAAAAAGTCAAACATCAAATGGGGTTAGTTAGCAGCTAACAATGTGGCCTAAAGCTTAAGCCTTAATATGACTGGTGAGGATTCTTATGTCTTACCTTTAAATAAACACTCTGTTTTCCTACACGGAGTTAGTGTCTAAGTGCTTAACTTCTTCTTTATTTTATTTCATGTTATTTTATTTGGGTGTAGGATGGGCTGGAGGGGAGTTGGAGCTTGGCTTAACTAACCTTAATTGCCCATCACAGTCAGCTGTGGAAGCCGCGCATCACTCCTCAGCTCCAACCAACTCCTGCTTTTCCCACACTTTGATTTTATGGCTCCATTAACTTGCAATAATAGCAGTAACTCCACATACAAGCTTATATCTACATACATATATCTGCTAATGACTTCATTTGTACTATACTATAAATTTTCATTTGTAAAATAATTTTTTGTCCTCCTACAACATCCACAACGAAGGCATGAGCTCAACTACGACAGTGTGACCTGCCAACCACTCAAGGTTGTTCAGTGGTCCCCAAAGTTGCTCAACTATCCCATGACTAAACCAGTGCATATCTGAACAGTAGATTATGTTCCCATATTGGGTATCAACTCCTGAGAGGTAATCCCAAAACTCCCTTTGATGAAGCACTCTTGTTTAATAGTTTTTACCACAGTACTCATTATATCTGCCGCATCATGCTTCCATTAACCAATATCTCCATATGGTGATAGTGACACCTAGTGTTCACAATACAAACTTTACTTTTATCCAGTCCGTGAGCAAAATAGAATTTAAAATAAAGATTACAGTTTGGACACCCTCACCACAGAAGATCAGGTAATCCTGCAACAGAAACTTTCACAAAATATGTTCATCATGTTTTTATGTCTGAAACGGATTATTGAAAGCCAGTGTGACACAAGAAGCTGAAATTAAGGCAGTCTATATCGACTTAGCAAGTCTAAGAAGTAGATGGGATCACTGAGGGGTCCTGGACTATGAGATCTTATCTTCAAGGGCATTCATCACCAAATAAAGAGAATCACAGATCCTCATAGGTGGTTCCAGAGATAATCCATTCTCACTGATGAGCCAGAGGAGCTAACAGCACAACAGCAAGCAGCGAGAGAAATTAATTTATTTCAGAGGTCAGATCAATGAGCGCAAAGCATGTGTGATGCCCTCCTCATGTCTACCAGCCACTGACACAATCAATTTTTCCTCCTGCCCTCCCCCACACTCCCAGCCACAGAAATCAATGACAGAAGTGAGGCCACTCGTCGTGTCTTAAGACCCAGCCTGCAATTTAGACAAGAGGCTGCTCAGGACTGAGAGTGGTGTGTGTGTGTGTGTGTGTGTGTGTGTGTGTGTGTGTGTGTTGTCCTAAAATTCTGACAAGTCTGTGTTTTGAATGTATGTAATATACTGTATAATTCAGAGTCCTCGCTGTCAAACTGAGCTCTCAGTAGAATCACTCTATCTCTTCATTCTATGAAGAGGTGTTTTAACAAGGATCAGTTGGAATATTTGGATTTTGCCCTCAGAGGGGACATAACCCTTTATCTGTTCCTCTCTTTCATCTGTCCTGAATAAAAATGAATTCACTATCCAAGTTGTGTGGAAGCTGTAATTATTTGTGTGCTTTGCATTCTCTTGCCAGGTGGGTTTGTGAGCGCCAAAATGAGTTTTGGTATCTACAATCACAAAAAGTGTGCAACTTGAGTGTCCTGTGGGATTTGTTGTTGGCAAAACACATGTGATTAGGTCTATAGAAAAGTCAGTAGGTCACCACAATGATTAAAAAATGATAAAAACTAAACAGGAAAGAGAAATAAATATAGATAACAACAACAAGTGTTTGAACATAAAACCTTTCTGTCAGCTCTAACCAGTCTGACCTTTCTCCTCTGACCTCTCTCATTACAAGGTGTTTCCCTCCACAGAACTGCTGCTCACTGGATGGTTTTTGTTTTTGGCTCCATTCTGAGTAAAAACTCTAGAGACTGTTGTGTGTGAAAATCCCAGGAGACCAGCAGTTTCAGAAACACTCAAACCAGCCTGTCTGACACCAACTATCACATCACAGTCAGAGTCACTGAGATAACATTTTTTTCATTTTTTTGCATTATACTGCTAATGCCACATGACTGGCTGATTGGATAACTGCATGAAGAAGCAGGTGTACAGGTGTTTCTACTAAAGTGCTTGGTGAGTGTACAGTATGTTGTTAAACTGTTTTGAATTGGAATCAGAGTGAGAATACATATCTGTTTTTTCCCCCCTACAGTCAGTTATAGGATTTATTTGTAATACTGAAAACATTATAGGTAGTGTAATTATAGATCTGTTGGCAAGGCAACAATTTGTTGGAACATAAGTTTAAATATCAACTGAGAAGACTCAAGTGTCATAACAAATTATCTGAATACTAACATCAATTTGATATTTCAGTTTTTCCTTTTTAATAAATTTGCAAGCATTTCTAAAATTTTGTTTTGGCTTTGGCGTATTGATTGTAGATTGATGAGGGGAAAAAGTAGAGCCACAACCTTACAAAATCTGAAAAAAAAGTTAATACTTTCCGAACGCACTCTATTTTTGACCTCTTCTCAAAAATGTTTATCTTCAGTATGAGTCAGTGGGCTTGTAGTTGAGAGCCACAGAGAGGATGAGGAGATCAAAAGGATTGAGAGATGAACTGACAGATCCTTTTTCTGGGATTTTTTTGACAATATGAAAATGTAGAATAATGGCAGCCGTATCCTAAAAGAACTCCAAAGTCTCCACAGCCTCTGTTATTAACTTGTAAAAGCAGTGAACATAATTGTCTTTTAATAAGAATCCAGGCTCGAGTTTGAAGGTGTTAGAAGCTAGCTAAGCCTGCGCATAGGGCTCTAGAATACACTTCCACCCTGATCTCAATAAGGCAACTTTCAAATTACCAGTTGTCATCTCTCCCCATATTGAGCTTGCTCCTGTGTTAATTAAACTAACACATGATAAACCTCACCATCTCATTCTTATAATACAGTGAATAAGCCAAACCCCCAAATTAAGGGAACAGGTCATTACTCATACTAACTCATAACTGTGAAGTAATTTCTGAATTTTAAATTATAATCCTTGTTACTAATGGGTTGCTGCCACTCTGTCTGCCTGACTAGCACTGACATAATCAAACATTAGTTAGAACAGCAGCACAGGGTTTAGTTAGAATTACATTATGCAAACCTCTCACTGACCTCTCATAGAGAATAAGCTAATAAGCTTGTGTTTTATGGTGGTGTTGTTTCCTCACTGCTGTAGAGGACCATCAAGGTCCTGCCTGTTTAAAACTTAAACATCTCTACATTCATTAAAGTGATTGTTACAGTAAAGTGTCCTTGCTCCTCCTAACAGAGGACACCCATAATTGATCCACTGCAGGGCTGGACCTTGAATTTGTTACCATATTTTATGTGTAGAGATGCCACAGACATAAACAAAAGTAAGTGAATACATTTTGTTCGTCTCATTCAATTATGTAAGATGTGAGCATCTGTACCAATCTGTACTAACTATTGACCAGTTCTACGTAAACCACACAGAAAACTCTACTTGAACCAGTGGCTCCCTGGCTGTGATCAATGAGCAGCTTCACTGAATATATCAGTGACTGGCCAAAACTGGAGTCATTGTTTCTAAAATAAAGCCTGAGACACAAAGGATTCAATTAATCTATTTGTTTTTAATAAGTCAGTTATAAACCCCATCCATTAAGCTGCCACAGTGCTCTGCTTAGTGGAACAATGTGGTAGCTCTGAGGTGAAAGTCCAGGTAAGAACAGGATCTCTAAGCTCAGTGCTGTTTACTTATATTAGTGTGATCTCTTGGTCAGTTGTTTTTTAATTATGATCTGCTAACCTTATTTAAAGTGTTAAAAATAATTCAAAAACTAATTAACCAAACTATGAAAAAAAGTGTTCTGATTTTCTTTTCTTGCACAACAAAAACTTTGGCACTTTTTCCAATTGCGTGGATACAGTACACATAAACCAGTTTGTTCATTGAACATAAATCACCAGTTCCAACTGACAGAACGACAGTATTATCATTTCAAAATGCAATTCACACATTGCATTTGAGTTGGCGGTCTGGTCATTTCATTACAGTGATCTAGCTATCAATCAATACAGCTGCTCAAAAATGATAAGTAACTGTTGCATTCCTCTTAGAGCATAGTTTTATGGAAACTGATGAACAATATCCCATCTTCACTTCCACCGGCTTTGTGCCGGTGTAGCATCTGGCAAGCTGTGTTCACTACCAGGTGCATGTGTGTGTGTTTGCCACGTGAGACTTGGGTGATTTTTGTTTTGTTTCTTTTGGGATTTCTCACCCCCTCTACGACCCGTCCCCTCCACTGGTAAGCCTCAGCCCTGATTAGTTTTCCCTCCCACCTTGTTATAGTGTGTGTGTGGTGGTTTTAGTAATTAATTTATCTATTTGTAATAAAGTATTTCCTTTTTTTTTTTTTTTACCTGAAACCACGTCTCCCGCCTATTTGTAGGATGGGCCTGAGCACCTTATGGGCTCTACCATCACCAGCTCATATTTCTCACCCAGAGAAATATGAGCTGGTGATGGTAGAGCTGGAGCTCACAGTCCTCTTCGGTATTGCCACACATGCATGCTAGAAGGCACCAAATGTACCTAGCTATATTGTCTATATTGCCTTTTGAGAGAAATGTAGACAGAGTGAAGCAGCTAAGGACTGAGTATGTTCAGGGATGATGATGATGATGGTGATGGCACTGGATGCTGATGAAAACCATCAGAATTTCATTTTTGTGGATGAGACAGGCTTCAATCTGGCCAAGACAAATAGGAGAGGATGGAATTGCGTCTGCCAGCGGGAAACCATCAAAGTACCTAGACAATGTGGGGCCGACATCACCATGTGTGCAGCCATATCAGCTAATTCTGGTCTGTAGAGCTGCTGGCATGACTTATGTTATTGTGTGGGACAATGTCAGGTTTCACCATGCTCAGCTGGTGCAGGCATTGTTTCAGGCCCATCCATAGTTCACCACCTTGTACTTGCCCCCATTCTCGATGATTGATTTAGAAGTGGAAAGTGTATGTTAGGCACCCGCATCAACAAGTGACCCTTCTCCAGGCCATGGATGAGGTATACAACAAAATCACAGCAGACCAGTGTCAGGCCTGGATTCGCCATGCCCAAAGGTTCTTTCCAAGACGTTTGGTAAATGAAAACATTCATTTTGATGTGGATGAGAACCTGTGGCCAAATCTGCATGACAGGGTTGTTGGAAATGAATGAGAACTGTAATCCTTTGTCTTGCTTTTTGTTGGGCTGGTGAGGAACACTGCAGTATGATTTTTTGTAGTACTCTTTTGTCTCTAATTGTTACTTACATTTAAAGGAAACCTATGTTGTGATTTACAGTGTTGTATTTCAGATCTGTTCAATGACTCCACTGCATCTGTAGTATTCTTTCTACTGGTCCTTTTACAGTGATGTTACATGTAGCACCATGATGAAACATGTATCACACATTCTGTACTACAAAACAACTAAACAGTGAAACTATAGGTATCTTGTGTGTGGGTGATCTGAAGAAATGTCTTTGTGATTCTGTAAGTACAAAATTTCTTTAAAAATATGAATGCAAAACGCAATGTACTGAACATTGGACGGCCTGTATTACGAGTGGTGACCATTTTGAGTTTTGTTTCTAGAGTTTTGAAAAATTACATCAAGGTTCTGCCAAAGCTAGTTCTCCCTCACTGTCCTCCCTAGTGTCTCCTCTCCAGGTCTGTGTGTGCATGTGTGTGGTCCGGGCCTAGCTTCTGCACTCATCTGCTCCTCATCATTCATCACCTTGCAGTATAAGAACCCTGGCTTCTCCTCGACTCTCACTCTACCTCACCAGTGGTAGTTAGTATCAGCTTCACACGATCTCTACTGTTCTTGAAGTTACTCCCTCGTGTTTTCCTGTGTGTGTAATCCAGTGCCAGCCCCGTTGCCACTTTCCAACGCAGCCACACTCCAGTATATCACCATCATCTCCCCCTCTCCTGCGTGCCGTTGCCTTCATCACCCCCCTTGTCACATTTCTGAACCGTATCCCTGTTTCTGAGTCTGCATTCTGGGTTCAAAAACAAACTCACTGATGTAATATTACGAAAGTACAAAAGCCTTGTTTCAAAGATCTGGCAAAGGAAGATTAGATATGGATCTATAGCTGGCTACTACCTGGATCAAGAGTAGGTTTTCAAGAAGAAGTGTAATTACAGCTTACTTAAGGAACAACAACTTAAGGACTGTGGTGCATAGCCTGCTAATAAAGAGAAATAAAGAGATTGAGCATATCTACTAAGGGTAAAATTTTCTTAAGCGGCCTGGTTGGAATGCGGAGGGAGGAAGTTGATGGTTTAGATGAGGAAATTGTTGTTAGTTGGCGATATGGTTTTACAGCTGTTTCTAAGGATCATGTATTTGGAGGTAAATCTGTGCTGTTTGAGGGCAGGAGGTGGTGAATTTTGTTAGAATTTTATCATTAAAGAAGCTCATAAAATCATTACTACTGACAGCTATAAGAATACATTAATAAAGCTGCTGACTACAGTGGTGAAAACAAACCAGAATTTATTTACACTCTGAGAGAAGACAATTGAGTCTAAGGTTGTCATTGTTGACGTTCACATGAATATTAAAATCAGTTACTATAATCACTTTATCTGTACTAAGGACTACGCTTGTTTAAAAACTCTCCCACTTCCACTTCTGATGTGTCCGACTAAGAACTCTCTCTGTCTCTCTCTCTCTCTCAAATGAGTTATATTTGAGTTTAGGTTTAGGATTGATTAATAAACCTGAATTGAAAATGGGTGTAACTCCACCTCCTTGGCTGGTGCCTCGAGGAACGTGAGTATTAATGTGACTGGGAAGAGTTGATTCATTTAGACTAACATATTCATCATGACACAGCCAGGTTTCAGTAAGACAAAATAAATCAATATGATAATCTGATATCAACTCATTTAGTAGAACAGGATGGGATGGATGAGAAGGATCTAATATTTAATAATCCATATATAATTATGTCTTGTTATACTTACTTACTGGTGGTACTCATTTTTATTAGATTGTTGAGAATAATGCCTCTTCTGTTTTTGATTAATTAAAGTGGTCAGGGGGGAGACGTGGTCTCTATGGAATATTGGGTGGGTAACAGAAGCAGAGAAGCAGGTAGAACAGCCACTCTGTCTCCTGGTCTCAACTCTGGGTTCTTATGGCTTTGGCTTTTTAATAAACTAAGTCAGATTTCTAAAGATGAGAGCTGCTCCATCCAAAGTGGGATGAATACTGTCTCCTAATCAGACAAAGTCTTTTCCAGAAAGTTGACAGTGGTACCAAAACAAGAATAGGTCTGCTGTCAGGCCTCAGTGTGGGGACAGTGGAAAACATTGTTGCCCGAGTAACCATGACTTGTCAGGGACCATCCACCTGGATCCTGCCATGATAAACTGAGGGCAATCTCAACCGATTGGGTTCTGGCCTCAGATCTCTGGACCACCAACTCAAAGACAGCTCCAACCATCTCTATTGGCTTGTGATTAAGTTGAGGTCATGTAATGATAGTTAACATTAAAAATCAGTCATAGACCTTTTAGGACAATCTTACACTACTCCACCATTGCCCAGTTTACCACAGTACACATTGCCTCAGTGATAACTGTCAATTCACTCCATTGTTTACTATTTCATTTAACCACTGCATTTATTCCATGTTACCATTAAAAGTAGATAATAAAATCATATATTCTTTGGCACAGTTGTCGTTTGTGTGTTTCTGTGCCAAAGAACCAAAAAGAACCAGATCTTTTGAAATTGAAATCAGTCGTCACAGCTTCAGATATCAGACAGTGCGGCCCTACTTTGAGAGTTTTTTTTTTCATCATCATCATCTAACATCATATGTGTGCATATTTGCTGCACATGTCAAGTTCTGGTAGTCCTCCCAGGCAGATCCAGCCTTCCAGAGAGGTGACCATTCTCTCTCATCCTCACTCTTCCAGACCCTCCACTTTGTTGTGGAAGTGGATGCTTCTGATGTTAGAAAGAATGAAGAATGGGGGAAAAACATGGTCTCAGTGTTGTTGAGTATGACAACATTGTTTGATTGAGATTGTCCAAAAATTGCTGATTTCCTGGGATTTTTATCTCAGAATGGAGCCAAAAACAAAAACCATCCTGTGAGCAGCAGTTCTGTGGAGAGAAGCACCTTGTTGAGGTCAGAGGAGGATGGCCATACTGGTAGAGGCTGACAGAGGTTACAGTAACTCAAAAAAACATCTAAGAATGCACAAAGCATCCAACCTTGAGGTGGATGGGCTACAACAGCAGAGGACCAAGTCAGGTTACATTACTGTCAGCCAAGCACTGGCAAAGACTAGAAATGTAGCCTGTTCTGATGTCAGTCAAGGCCACATTTACCATCTTCTAATGGCTGCTTATATAGGGCTAATGGCTAATAAAATAAGTGAACTAAATTAAGCATACACTAAAAAAATTCACAAACAACACTTTATTTATAGATTTTAAAATGATATCACAAAAGGCCTCTGTATGTTGATAGAGCTACTTTGATTCAAAAAAAAGGAAACCTGTCTTTATTATCATTAGGACCTGAGTACTAGCGTGCGAAGACCCTATTGTAATCGTAGGAATTATTATTATTCTCGTGACGATAAAATTGCCTTTTTGAGGGCCTAAACATGCTCAAAAACTCACGAAACTTTGCACACGCATCAGACCTGGCGAAAATTTACATCTGACAGGGGTCTCGTTCATTGGTGCAATAAAATGGCTCCATAGCGCCCCTTTGGACATACTCAAAACCCCCTTGCCATTGGACTTAGTTTGTCCGAGGTGAACAAATTTCGGAGGCATGATGTAACATGCCGAGACACACCAAAAAGTCTCTTGACAGCAGGGTCTCAAACCTACAGGAAGTCAGCCGTTTTAATTTTAATTTGAAAATTTTGCTAATTTTTGGCCATTTTTTGGCATTTGGGGACAATGTATTTGATTGAACTCCTCCTACAATTTTTATCATATCCACCTCAAAGGTGGTCAGGATACGCTCAAGGCCTTTGTGATTTTGTTGATGTTGAAGGGTGTGACTGTGGTGGCACCTCAAATTTCCATGGCTCCCCATGAAACAGGAAGTTGCGTTCAAGTTGCTGTAACTCAGCCATACTTTCTTCAATCAGCACCAAATTTCACAGTGATGATAAGGTCCTGACATGAACACACCCACATGTCAATATTCACAAAAAGTTATAGCGCTACCTACTGGCAATAGGAAATGACATGTTTTAGACTTTGACATCCTGTTACTAGCAGGTTGATGTGATCCACTTCAGGTCAGGAAAGCCTTAAGGACTTCATGATGCCTTATTGTGAAAATTTTGATGTTCTGTTGAAGGGCATGTCTGTGGGGCCATGGCGAATTTCGATGTTTTGCCATTAACCAGGAAGTTGTTGTAACTCACGCATACTTTGTCTGATCTGCCCCAAATTTCACAGCTTTGACAACAGACCTGTCCTGAACACATTTACATTCCAGTATACAGATATAATCATAGCGCCACCTATTGGCAACAGGAAATTATGTTTTATCTAAGTAGATTGATCTGATTGACCTCAAATGTGGTCAGACAAGCATTAAGATCATAATGGTGCTGAATTGTGAAGACAGTGAGTCTTCATGGGACACCCTTGCTGTGTCGCCATGGCGAATTTTGATGCTTCGCCATTAAACAGGAAGTTGTTGTAACTCCCGCATGCACTGTCCAATCTGCCCCAAACTTCACCTTTGCTAAGTGTCATGGCCTGAACACATCTACATGCCAATATTCAGGTATAGTCATAGTGCCACCTGATGGGGGCAGTAAGAGACTTCTGACTCATTCATTCTGTGTCTGGCGGTCGCGCAGTTGCAGAACTGCATCGTACGACCTGGCGCTGGGTGCGAGGGCCCGTTCACTGCTGCTTGTGCTTTAATTATTATTCTTATCAGTCTAACCTTAACCCACTTTACTCCTACTCATAAAACATTACACCAGAGATGTACAATAATGACTGTCTGATATCATAATGTCACTAATGGTCCAATATCTCAACACATGAATAAACTAGTCTAACGCTAACAGCCCCACCTTTACATAGAATGAACCCAGAGTTCTGATCAGGTTTGGAGGAGAATTAGCCCTGCGCCTACTAATTAAAACTTTGCATGTAGGAACTAATTGTCTCCCAGAGCCATTTTTCTAACACATCCTGTGTGAAAATGAATACTAATTCCAGGAGTGCCCAGAATCTGTAATTTAATTAACATTAATAAAAACAATGCTGAAACAGTGGTGAACTTTTAACACCCAACTTTTTTTCTCTCTCTTCCAGATCCATGCAGAGAGATTACAGAGCTTGGGCATTTTCCACTTGGCCAACTGCCTGCAGGCTATTTGAGTTTTCTTTGAGCTCCGTCTGACTTTCTCGGTGTTTCATATTAGAATGCTTGACAGTGTTTTCTGTTTTGCATTTGATAAGCCAGCTTTGATGACAGAATGTAGACTGATTAGTTAATGGCTTCATTTTAGACTCTGCCTTTTGCTCTTGGCATTATTGACTGTACTAATAATGTATTCTGCTTCCACTTCATTTGATTCTGGCTGATGGCTTGTAGCTTGCTTGATTACATTCTCTGATTTGTATAATTATTGTCATTAAGTGTAATCAGAGATATCTCACCTTAAAATATGGGTCTGTCTGAGGGTGTGTAAGTGGAACTGAAACAAGATAGTTTGTATAAAAGCCTGCATTTTGAATGTGCACGCTAATTTCCACAAAAAACAAAAAACAAAAAGATAATTAACAGCCTAAACAGCAACAAAATAATGAGTATGTGTAAATGTCAAAAACAATTACAGTAAAGAGTGAAAAATGTGCATGTATGCTGAAGCCAGAGTTTATTACACCAACCCTTATCACCCTTATTCCGGGAATAAATAAAAACAGTAAAAGCAATGGATGGAGCTGCATCCATGAAAAACTGCATGGAATTGGAAGAGTGAACTATTTTATCATAAAACAAAAAGCACATATTCCACTGATCTAGCAGCAGTGATTTTATTCCAAAAGATGCCACAGACATCTGTAATATCTATTGTAGATAACCATGCACCCTGTCCTGCTTGTTAGATCAGTTTGATTCTGATATTCACTGTGGTTAACTGTGGGGAAAATGGAACAGTACAGGACCCCCTATCAGCAGGACCGGAGTGAGGCGCTGATAGATCAAACAATGATTATTAATCTGAGAATTTCTGAGTATTTGGTGATGCCAAGGCAGAAAGGGTCAGTGAAGGCAGAGGCCAGAGAATGAGGACTGATGTGCTTATGGCAGGTGGAGGGAGAAAGCCTGCTGCAGAGGTGTGGGCTTCAGAAGCTGAAGCTAAAACTAATGTTACCAACCAGTCAAGCAGAAATAGAACAACCTCTGTGTCTGTTTTCAGGCCTTTTAGCTCCTGGAAGTCTCTATGGTGCTGGAAAGTTGCACTAGTATTGACGTGGGTCCCTCCCCATGGCCAGATCACAGCCTCTTAAATTTAAATTCCTCTGTCTGTTTCCTCTTAGGCTGTTTATCTGCCATTACCCCGTCTCTGCTCTGTAATGTTAGTATACACCAAAATTTCTGTTGTTCTCTCTCCCTCTGCCCCCATTATACCCTCCCACTTCCTGTGCTGAGCACAAATGCTGGGGAAGACCTTATCGATCCACTTCGTTTATATTCCATTTCTAGAGCCAGGGCTGTGTAGAAAGGCCAGATTTATTTTCAGCACACACACATCATGTTATGAGTAAAGGGATTGTCCATTAAGGCATATATAACTGTACTACCAATAGTATGGGTTGTCTTACAAAAGAGATTTCTGTATGATCTGGTCACTAATTTGAGATGGGTGTGGCTAAGCTGGGAAAAGCTGATGTCACAGATGTCTGTGCAATAAACTAGATCTGGCAGCACTGCAACCCTGTCTCTTTTTTCCCCCAAGAGCTGTATTTATCAACAGCAGCAGAGTTTCCAGCAGGTGGTTGAGGTGGATGGCGGACGTACAGAGTGCACGACAGTCACACCAGGGACAGCAGCGAATGAAAATAAATATGTTGTTTCTGAGGTCACTGTGAACTCTGTATCAAGCATTTCCCATATGTCAAAATTTATATTAAAAAAATTATAAGATCATGGTTTTATATGATAAAAATATATAAAACATATAATCAGCATTTCTGATTGTTGAGTGGTTTGTGGCAGTCACTTGTGTCAGCATTGTTTATTGCTGAAAGACTCCCTCTGAATCTCTAGCCCAGACAGAGAAAATGCTCTGAAAGTTTCAATCTTCATTCTCTCTGAGTTCAAATAAATTAAGTTGTACTGTAATAAAATTCCAAACACTCATGTATGTGCAGAGTGGATGACTAAATAGGATTGGCCTTCAGTTCCACAAATAAACAATGACAAATTAATTACTGGTACTCAGCAAATCTGTCACGGCGAACCAGGGAGACGAGCTGAGTGGCTCAGAGCTTATCCCCTGTCAAATTACTGTCCAGCCATGTAACATTACTAATCCACACAACGACACTGGACTGAAACTGGTCTGCATTCTCTCTCTAATTGTCTCGTCAGATTCTTTCCACTAGCACTGAGTTTTCGAGGCAGAGGGGGGATTAATGTCTGCAGCAGAATGGATGGGCAAATCTGGAGAGCAAATTAAAATGCAGTGATTGAAACGTTGCTGTAAACCACCCACCCTCCAGTACGCTGTTATATTACCAGTCTGTGCAGTGATGCATTCTGGGAATTACCTTTGTGATGAAGTGTTGTAATTGAATTTACCTGCCTTGTTTATCTTTACAACATCCAGTTTTCCCGGTTAATTTTCACTTAAGTAGCTTTAAGGTTGAAACAATAATTTTACTTCACACTGTCTGACACATACAGTATCACCGTTCCAGTTCAGTGAAGCTGTTGCTGGTCCAAGCTCTCATGTTGCAGACTGCAGCTTGCTGCAAATTTTGTCAAACAGACTGTAGTGTGTCCATGATGTGTTTTTGAGATCTGGGTGGTGTGTACACTAGGGCTGTCACGAACATGGGTGAAAAGTTCATATTCAAACCGCAATGACCTATTCGAAATGTAGGCTGCAGTCTCTATATGTGGACCAGACCATATGAAGTAGTTTGCGTGTGATCCAGCAGAGGGTGCTCCATCAGCTTGACCTATTACATGCCCTATTGACCTGTTAGTAAACTAAGCTAATGGTGATGCAGTGTTGTTCTGCTGAGTAAATAGCGAGCTGAGCCATCCCGAGTGGACAATCACAACACCAGAACATCTAAGAAGCAGCGTGTGGAAGTATTTTGGGATCTGCATGGTGAATCCTGTCATCAAACACCATTGGTCTCATGCAAGTACAAATCAACACGCTAAGGCAGTGCATGGAGTGTACAAAATTTTTATTCATACATTTTCTATGACTTTCAGGAATTTTCATATAAAATGGATTTCTGGGATTTCTGTTTTACCTACTCTACTTTTATTTGTATAGTTGTTACTAGAGTTTTGTGTTGGCCTTCTTTGAATTCTGTTTGAGTGCTTCTTTCCAGTTTCTCTCTGTTGACCATGACATGATAATTATACCTTCTGGCTCAACATAGTTTCCTCTCATTTTGCACTTTTAAGATCTCTTTCTTCTTGCACTCATCCAAAATTATGTGAATACATTTTGATATAAGAAAACTATCCTACCATTCACTGTATGTTTAATTATGTCTCCCACTCACTCCTGAGTCATCCCCCCCATAGTTAATCCATACAGGCCTGATGGGTGAAATACATTTCTCCCTCAACAGCAGTCATTCAAATAAGTCGGCATTCTCTTGGGCCTGTGAAATAAGCTTTCAGACAATTAGTGCTGTAACAAGACTAATACTCAAGATGATTACTGAGCTAAGCAGATGTAGGGAACATCAAAGTGGAGAGAACACAGTCAGTAATAGTAAACTGTATGCCTTACTGAAGCTTCCAAGGGACACTCACAACACCAACATCAATGGACTCCAGCAGTGTCCATCTCAAGAGTCTATGGGTTCAACCAAGTATTACTTTCACTTTTATACTTTGCTAGTGGCTCTATGAGACTGCACAAATGCACTTTAAGCTAAATGCTAAATCTGAGCAATAGAATACAAGTAGATCAAAGAGTCAATGTTTTGTTTTGTTTGTTTTATACCATCATCTGTCACCAAATAAATAAGAATAAAGAACCTTTTAATACTTGAAGTACCCAAAGAACTGTCCACTAAATAAAAGCCTTCTGAAGAACCATTTAATAGTCATTATTTTTCTGTGAGTGGCTCACATGATGTGTGCTTTGACAGCAGGCAAAATACCCTCCAAGTAATGGTGCCAAGAGAAGTTAGGACTGATGAGAGAATGTCTGTCGTAACCTCAACTACCCTGACTTCACTGCTATAAGAGTGTAACTAGCAAGTAGTTCTCCAGTCCAGATTCCCAACTTGAGAAGCCGGATGATTGCAAACGTGAGCATTTTCTTGGAAAATCTCAGTCTTCAGCTGTTGTGGCCATGGATGGAGAGAAGGAAAGTGGTGCCATGATGGATGCTCCAAAAAGCTGATGGATGCTCTAAAAGTCTTTAGTTTCTCTAGAAACTGAAAAGCTACCACAAAATGCTGAATATGCCACATAAGTAGTGGAGTGGTGTGCAGAACCACAACCATGCTGCAGTAACTACAAGCAGGTAACTGTGATTAGTGATTATTACTGTTCTGATTAATGTGGATAGCTGTCAGTCTATGAGAAGTTACATTAGGCTATGTGTAAGAAAAGACAGTAAAAACATGAAATATATGCTGAGAAATATTCATGAACTTTGAAAAAACACGTAAAGAATTTCATAAACCATTGTAAAACACTTTTTGTGTTCTAAAAAGTTTACAAACAATATTATTTTAATATATGGTTTCAACTCTATATAATATATGGCACCATCTTCCAAGGCATGTAGGAGTGACCCATGCATTGGAGTCAACATGTATAATACAGTGTTTAATCTGTATACAGTCATACATGTAAAAACAAGCGTGACCAGCAAATGTTTGGTGCCAGATGTATCAGTGAGCAGAAGTTTTGGTAAATGGTATCAAACCTGGCAACCTCGCTGTCATGACATGAACCTCAGAAGCTGTGCACTGTACCTCATAAGAAAAAAAGCAATTTATTTTTGGTTTAAAAAAGATAATAGTCATAAATGACTAAACACTAATTTATACCTCTGCCTTGAGGTGAGTGCTGTTGCATGCCACTTGCTCTCTGTGCAATGTGACACTGCATGTTAGTCCCATGTTTCACTGAAGTGATGGTTTTAAAGCTACATCATGTTTTAATCATATCAATTTGTCCCACACATCCAAAATGGCAAGATCAATAGAGACAGCAGGGGAGACAGCGGTGAGCCCACTGACATGCCATTCCACTCAGATTGCATCAGTGATCTCGAGCTAATAGAGTTTAATTCCCCCTCTGCTGAGAGAGGAGATATAATCAAGGCAAGTGGCAGTAGTGAAATTAGAATATAATTCACGCATATGAGAGTTGTTCCCAGTCTTCCTGCCTGTCAGATCTCTTACACCTTAACGCTGCTGCTGCTGTGAATAAATAAGATGAATCTTGGAGCCCCTCTTCATGGCCTTGACTGCTATTACCAATTTGTCTTCAGAGCACCACAGATGACTCAAAGCTTAATAGATACAGACAGAACAGATACAGCCTCCTTTATGGGCAGGAAAGCTTTCAGAACTGTTGAACATACTTATCAGGAAGTTACATCTGCAGCAATATGAGCTGAATCTGTGATTTCTGTCTTTATCTCTACCATGTTTCATTCAGATGAAGGTCTTTTGCATATCTTTGTTCACACTGCATCATGTCATATGTTTTATTTTCCGTATGAGAGCATTTGCTCTTTAAAGGCAAATACTTGATTTTCTTTAAAATACCTCCTTCAGGGGGGTAGTAGCACTGTTAGAAATATGATCAGGGTCAGTAACCAGGACTTCAGTCTTCTCTGTGTTCAATTGCAGGAAGTTAGGAGCCACTCAGTCCTTAATGGTAGCAAGGCAGCACGTAGAAACTGATTCAGACAAGATTTCAGGTCTGATAAATGCTGCCATACTACTGGACTGAAGAGAAAGATGGGTTGGGCTCTCAGGCACACCGCTGCAGTGGTTCAAGTCAGAGCTTCAGGACAAGAGCAATTTTGTCTTAGTAGTAGGTCTTATTCCTAGTAAGTATGCATGTGGTTCCCCAAGGCTCAATCCTTGAGCCTAATCTTTTCACTTTGATGTGCTCCTCTCAGGCCACATTAGACAAAACAATACTGCAACAATTATGCAGACTAAACCCAAATTCACCTTGTTCTGTCACCAAGCGACTAGTCCCATAGATTCTCTCTGCAAGGGAATTTAATCCAACTAAATGCAGACAAAACTGAGATAATGACCTTTGGCACATAGTAAGGAAAGCTGAAAGTTAGTGCTCATCTGAATGCTCTCTTCTGACAACCAAGTCAAATAAATTAAATCAGTTAAAGTCTGCATTCTATAATCTTAAAAACAAATAAATTATCAAAAAAATAACATCCATGCAGGACTCCACACTTTCATTTCCAGCAGGTTATATGACTATAGGTTTGGGTTTTCTTGTTTTTTGTTTTTCCCCCGATGTCCTCAATAAAACTCTCAGACATCTTCATCTCATTCCAAATGGGCTGCTGACTCATAACAAAGACCACGAAAAGTGAATTTAAAGGATTTGTATAAAAATGTCTTGTTTATTTTATTGAACACTTACACCATACTTTTGGTTTTAACAGTAACAACTATATCATCAACATCATCAACCTGAAACACCAAGTAAACAGGTGGAGAAATATGTGAAAAGAAAATGTAAATAACAGCTTCTCTCTTCTAACAGCTGATCTAGCTTCACGCTGTCTGTAGAGGAGGTGTCAGTGTAAAGCTGGTTTCATGCCGCTGTATGGAAATGTGAGGGCAGGAGGGTTTATCTCCAACACCATTGGCTCTTGAATTAATTACATCATGGACAGAGAGCTGTAAATGTATTGTTGGGGTATTGGGTAATCAGATTAACCAGTGGGCAGATTTGAGCTGTTAGAGAAAAAATGAGTTCCATCTACCTTTATTGGATTAATTTCCCTTCCTCTTTCCCTGCCACATCCCTCTTTCTTTCTCACATACTATCACTTTCTCATATTCATTTTTCAGTCATTGCAAAAATGACTAAAAGGTGATCGTGAGCTCCACAATTGGTATAATCAAACATCTCCACAGTCTACACCATATATATCAAAATCATGAACCCATGTCCCATAATAGGCCAAAAAAATTAAGTCACTCACACCAGCTCCTACTTCACCATCTATTCATAGAGGTATGACTATTATTTCATTCATATTGTTTCATGCCTCTGCAAAAAAAAAAAAAAAAAAAAAAATATTTATTTTTTCAATTCAATGCTGTGAAAGGTTATAACTCAAAGTAACTGTCTGTGAAAAGAAAGCTCTGGAGGCCTGTGAACTATGATTCAGAAAGCTGGAAGTCGGCCATTGTCACTGAACAGAACATAACACTAGAGTTTCCCTTTGTGAGGCACAACCTGCCAGTTACATCCTGTTATGTTTTATTGTTAGGTGACCTCTAGCGGCCGTGGTAATTATAACAGGTGCAAAGGAGGAAGTTGAGTGACATAAATAATTTGCATTAAGAGTGACAAAGTCCACATTGGGAGAAAGTTAGGGTGAATTGATGGATTGACTAAACACAGGACTTTGACATGCTGAAACTGCTGTTCCTCTCCTGCTTTAAACTGATAGTCATCATCGTTTCTTTTACCTATGACCATTCCAAAACTGAAACTGTGCATTTATTATTGTAACCACGATGACAAGCTAATCTAAATGAACAAAGCACTTATTTGAACCCAGACCATTGTGCCTACACCTAACCAAAATACAACGTTCCATAAGCTTAACCACATGTTTAGATGTTTAACTGTGATGAGGAAGGTCCAGTACGCCTGCTGCTGCAGGGGTGCTATTTCAGGAGATACTCCTACGGGTTATATCAGAAGATAGAGACAAAAGACCTACATGGTTGTTCAGGTTGGAGCACTTGTTGCTTCCTCTTGATGTGCAATGTGCTCTACCTTATGTGTTTGTTCCTACTGCCCCCTGTTGATTCTATTTGGTGCTGGTCCACTGTATGGGCCAGGAGGGGATTTTGTATTCAAAAGATAAACATATAAACTCTACATAAAGTTTGAACTATAGATTTTGCACAGAAAGAAAACAATGGATTTTGTTCCATCACTTACAGAGGAAGAAAGGGATTTTAATGGCCAGTATGAATAGGAGCAGTGATTACAGCATTGATTATATCATAATATCTAATCAAACAGTAGCTGCCCCAAGGCATATATGCTTCTCTCACAGCTGCCCTCTGGGATCTATATCATTAAACAGACTTGATATTATCACTAGGACTGTCATGATATCAGATTTTCATTACAATTATTGGCCAAGAGAATTCACGATAATTATATTATCACAATAGCTTTTATACAGTTTGAAAGAGTCACATTCATCATTACCTTCATTGTGTGTTTTGCCTTTTTTGACAAATGATTACTCTCAAAATGCATGTGTAAGGAGGTGGTGAGAGTCTGTAATCATTACTGTACAAAAGTGTACAAAAAGAACAATTACACCTAATGGACAGTATAAAGGCAATGAGATGAGCTGCTAAACTAAAGATACACAATCTTAGCATAAGATTATTGCCAACACAGTATCAGTATTAAATTTTTTGAATGACACATTTATCATCAATGCCAGTACATCATGACACCCTTATTTGCCACCAGTAACCACTGCCACTGTTGCCAAATTAACCAAACCAAAACTTAAAAAAGGTGTCACTAACCAATCTGCCCTATATTATGATCTTGGAATCAGCATGTTGTTGGATAATATACATATATATATATAGTAGCTGCTGTTACAGTTCCATCTTGGCAGTTAGTGGAAACTGATGCACAGTACTGGTCTAAACTAACAAGAAATGACAGAAGGTGCATGCTGCCACCCATCAATTAGACTGCGAGTTGAAAATGTCTCTGTCCATGTTCAAGTCCTTGGGCTAAAGAGAGTTCTGGGCAAAATGAAAGACCATTAAATATCATGTGGCCCAGATCCATTAGACTGAATGAAATTGCAGTACAAAAGAAGAATCAAATTCCCCATCCTCTGATGAGCCATGATTGCTTCTTTAATACAAAAAGCAGAGAAACAATTACTTCAGATTCAGTACAGTGGTGCATGCCTGATGCTGTCAGCCTATAGGTGCTGCTGGTGTCCCACCTGCCGAAATGAGCCTGTCTGTCTCAGACCACGGTGGATAATGTCTCAGACCTCTGAAATAAGCAATTCCCTCCTAATCTGAAGACTTGCACTGGTCTCTACCATCCCCTCTTGTTATTCTGACTGAGCCCTGATCTGACACTGAAAGGTGAATGGAGAACGGTTGCACTTTTGAAGATGAATTTATGAAGACTGTTAACTAACTGATTTGTTAAGGATTAATGAATCATATTGGTGGTGTTCATTGGTAAAAACCTGGAATGGACGCCCACAAAGGGTAAGTAAAATCAATTCATTAATTAAATCAATTCATTAATTTATTATCACTTTGTGTTGTTTTAGCAGAAGAACCCTATATTACTGACTTACTAACTAACTAACATTTATGACTGCAGATGACGACTGCATTCGCAGGGCTGCAGCAGGTGAGCTGAATTTATCCTCCTGATATTATTCTGAAAATATTTAATAAATGTACTGACTCTCCTCTTTCCATTTACTAACAACCAGGATTTGACGTTAAATCTTTTTCAGTGGCCACTGTGGCTCGTGGTTTTCAAAAGATATTTTACTATAAGCTGACTATGGTGTGCTACAATTGACTAAATTAAATTTACTAAATTTAATTTTTATGATCACTATAAAGACCCAAACCAAGACTATGTATATGACTAAAATGTCAGTAATCAAAGACTCAGCTCTGATAAGGTACAGCTCCTTTATGAAAACCTGCAACTGATTAAGACAAACACATAAAGAGTATGTTATTTAGTAACCCGCTTTTCCCCTACCGTTGCCCCCCGAAACCAAAGACACATATAATAACAATAATAAAAAATTAAGAGTAAATGTTTTGTTTATGTTACTTACCTAATTTATTTCAGCTCAGAGTGAGATTCTATTGTGTTTATTGTCATTTATGGTTGCCTTTCTTTTCTCCTGTTTTGTGTGCGTGTGGAGGAGCAGGGAAGACAGGTTGACAACTACAATAAAAGTGTTATAAATCTCTCCCAATTGAGATGCACAGGAAAGCGTAAGATGCAGGGTTATTTCAGGTCACTGTAGCCTTGTTGTGACCCAGAAACTTAAGTAACATTAACCTACACCTATACCATATCCATATCTTCATCCATCCATCCATGTGTTTCTTGTGGAGGTTATGACTGCTAATAGTGTTTTGGGGCAGTGTTTTTGCAAATGGGTTTTCTTCTTTGTTTGTTGTGTGCACACACACAAGGATACATAAGAACTGACTGTGGTGTAATACACATTTCGACTGAGGGTTTCACTCTATTCCAATAATCAATGCCTCAGTTTTTCAGCAAAACATACTGTGATATTTGAGTCATGTATCTTGTAGATCTGTTAATGATCATGGAATGATGACCATCTGACTGTTGTCAGAGCAAAGTTTTACTTACAATGCATCAATGAGTTGTAACATACCATTTAATATAATGACATAGCATTAAAAGATTCTGCTGTGTAAACATGTGTGTGAGTGACTGCAGCATCAACTGAATGCTGTGGTTCTTTAGCTGTAGATACTGGTTCCAGAAAATCTCCAAATGAACTGAAATCTGATCCGAAATTTAACTTGGAACTCCTTTGAAATACAACACCAATAAATGTTTTTCACAAGGTGCTAGCTAGTTTCTCTTCTTAATATTTATATGAACAACTGACAACTCACAAGGCCACTGTCAAATGTGTGTGTGTAATGTGCAGTGTCTACTGATATTCTAGCGCCAAGTAGCCAAAAACCTGGAGTAATGCAGCTTTAAAATACAGCGTAACACAGTGTAAGTCTGAACAATTTGCTGAACTGAAGCCAGTAAAATCAGCTTCAAAATAAAGTCTTGTTACTTACCAATGATATAAAACCCGTGTGATTTTTTTTTCAAAGTTTGTTTAGCAGAAACACCTAATTGATTCCCTTTCCCAACATTCACATAAAATTAGGTACACAATTTTTTAGTCAGTGTTTAACTGATATTAAGCCAGGTCTGCTACAGAAGGTGATAAATCAATGGCATTGGCATAAATACTGGCATGATTAAATTCAGAATCCATTCATCTAGAAGTCAGTAGCTGTAGATCCCTAAGCTGCTGCATCTTCTACACTTGCTTAATTTCAGATAATTCAATATGCCACTTTAATAAAGTCTTCAGCCATCTTGAATATGAAGGTGTAAAACACTGTGATTTATTTTCCACTGAGCTGTACTGCCAACATTTAATAGCTTGTGGGTTAATTGTTAAGGCGTACTGAGGGTCCCTGGTAAAGGATCAATCATGCACAGCCGTAATAATGGCTTTCTAATGGTTCATTGAGGCCGCCTTCCTGCCCTGAAGAGTCCGCCTTTATTCACACATCATGGCCAACTGTGGTGGTGATTTTTATGTCCTTTTTCCAGATGAAGGGCATATCAATTTCTGCAGCTCAGAGCCTGTCTAATAAATCAGGACATTTAACACTGAAGGCTTCAGAAACTGTAGGTGCAGAATCGCTCAACTTGGATACACTTGTAGGAGGGTGTGGTGTGTAGGGAGGCGTCCGCTGCATCGTTACAGCACTGTGTGTTTTTCTATGTATTATTAATGGTCTGGGGAACAAGTTTGTTATTCAGGGGAAGTGAGCCTTGAGTAGTATGCTGGGGGTGAGCACTGGTGGGAGGAAGGAAATGATAGTGTAAGGTAGCAGAGAACATCTGTAAAATCAGCCAGCCAAGGACAGCAGGAAACTCTATACTCTCAAATGAGTTTCCAAATGCTGATTTTCTATGTGTGGAGACTGAGGAGAACAGCAAGCAGGCTACTTATGGACAGGTTGAAGGTGTTTAGATACTGATACAGCAGATCACACTTATTTTCACATGCACTTCTTGAGAGTGTATTAGACCTGGCATGCACATTTGCAGCTAGCCTGCTAGCCAAGTACCTAGCCTACAGTCTACCCTTCAGTTCACATTCTACATGTTGTAGTTGTGTTTGCTGCTTGGCTGAGAGATCTGTCAAAATACCTCAGAGTCCACAGCAGCACTGTGGCTGACAGGTGTTGTGTAGTAATAGTTGGGAGGTACAGGTGCAGACTGAACAAACTGACCTGAGAACTCACAGTCTCTGTCTCCTTATTCCAACAGACACATGCACACACATGCATGGCCAGGGATTAAATGCGCTGCTCCTTACGGAATGGTACAGTCATACCTTGACCTGAGGTCTGCACAGATTCAGCAGAATTTCACTCAATGATTATGATCGAATGAAAAAAAACAAACAAACAAAGTAAAACAACAACAAAAAAAAAACAACTGTCACGGCTCCTCGTGACCTCAAACCTCCCAAGGATGTCTCCTCTCATCAGCACTGCCCGGTTCCTGGCTCACCAGCGATGCTTCAGTGTACTGAATTGCCTGCTCGCTGCTTTTCCTCAGCCTTGCCATCCACTGGGCCTTCACCTATGCTCCAGCCCCAAACCTGCTCCAGCTCCTGATCTACAGCAGCTCAGCTGATTCCCATCCCTTATCTTCTGTCCAGGGCTCAGTCCTCAGTTTTAAGGTCTTGTTGCACTTTTGTTTCAGTCTTTTCCTTTATTTTTATGTTTCTAACAGTGCACTGTGTATTACTATACTACCTGCACTATTTATGTGAAATGTTAATGAAAATCTTAATGGTTTAGAAGTACTTTTGGCAAAGTCCACAAATTTATATTGTAGACTCACCCGGGGCATTCAGTTGTTGAATTATTTGTGGTAAGTGTTTACTAATTGTGACTCTGGCTATATCTTCTCTTATTAATATTGTTAATAAGAGTGAGAGTGATTTTTTTCTGATTTTGGCTGTGCAGCTAATGAAATAAGAACTTGTTTATGAAGACTTAATGGGGACTTCTCCAGTAAACCTACACATTCTATGAAGTCTTTATGTTTGACTACAGGACCAGCTTTCAAACTTAATCTTCAATTGTCTTAGATTAAACTTGCCATCATCTCTCAATGAATTAGCATTCACAGTAGTAAAAAAGGTAAATTGCATAACTTATCTTCTATTTCCACACATCCTGGTGGCAGTACCTAAAAATCTCAGGGGTCCACTGCCTAGATCTTTTTTTAGAGAAACCAAGTCATGTTTCATTATTGCTGGCTAATTACAGTATGTTGTGAAGCTTCAGAGATTTTCTTTGTCTTGTTAAACTGATAATTGCTTGTAACAACTCCCAGAGAGATGGGAGAAAAGTCATCGGATGAAAGAATCCCTTTTAGATGAGTTTTAGAAGTCTGGAGGTAAAATGCCACAGTACAGCACAGCACAGTCTGTGCATGAAGAACAATGGGCATTATTGTTGTACCGCTTCATCTGTCTCTATCTGATGGCTTTTGACAGTCCATCATTGAAAAGGGGACACTGCAGTTTTAATTATAGTGTGCAGTGCTAGGATGTTCTCTTTTATTCAAGCATGAAAAAAAGTGAGGTGATGAAACAAAAGTGTCTTGTTGGGTCTAATATTGTAAAGTTTGTTCTGAGTGATGCAAGAGAACAGTAATGGGTCAATGAGAATGTTTATCTTCTTGGGAGTAGAATTACACCTAGGCAATCTGTGTATTACATTTTGAGATAAGTTGTGTTCAAAGTTGACATGTCCTATGGTTGCAGCAGAAGGAAAGAACAACCTCTTGAAATCCTAATATTGTTAATAACCAGCTTTTTAGTGACTGTCACCCTATAGGACCAGTCAGTAAAACCACTTAGCAATCCTCTGAGAACCAACACTGAAGGCAGTGGTGGCTGGGCAAGTTGAAATGTATTGTTCTGAGCTGCAGTGCTGATCACAAGGATATTACAGGCATCCTTGGGGACACTTGAGGATCCCACAGAAAATGCTACAGTACATAGGAGGTGAGACAGACACCTGGGCTAATTTACCTACCGTAATTTCCGGACTATTGAGTGCACCTGAATATAAGCCGCACCCACTAAATTTAAAAAGGAAAAAAAAAAAGTACATATACAGGCCATACTTGTCTATAAGCTGCAGGTGTCTAAATGTTTTTGCGGCATGAAGCTCGTTAGCCCGTAAAAATCTATAAATTAGCCGCATCATTGTTTAAGCCGCAAGGTTCAAAGCGTGTGAAAAAAGTAGTGGCTTATAGTCCGGAAATTACGATAATTTACCCTGTCAAGAAATGGATGGATGCATCTGCCAGTGTGGTGAAGTGTAATTAAATTAAATTAAAATTTTAACAATTTTTTAATCGTGTAGAAGTACTGTTTTCAGAGTTTCTACAGGAAACCACTGCAGCAAATAAACTCACATGTATTTAACTGATACCAGTGTAAAAATAATCTTAATCTGATTCATATTTAATTTAAAATATCACATACATGCACTATTTCATGTCATTACAAGGATCTTTTCTGTATTCATTTATTATCATTTTTAAATGTGATGTCAAAAATATCTGAAATAATATTAACCATGATCTGTGTTGCCCTGGACATGCAGCACTTTAATACGGTACCAGAAAATGAAAAACAATAGGAATGCTGGTCCCTAACATGTATGTGGATAAAACTGCACAATTCATGTCCTGAATATCCAAATAAATTCCAGCAGTACCACAATGTTCTTTGTGCTGCATCAAAAATTATTTACCTCTCTAAAAATAAAACAGAATTACACGGTAAAACTGACCAGATATTTGATGGATGGGGGTTTTTGCAGACCATCTAAGGACATCTTAAATACTCTTTTCTCTTACTCTGCTGAACACAACTAAACATTCAGATGTTTAGAACATACAGCTGTCTAGTGTGTGTGTGTGCAGGTGGGCAGGAGACTGAGACAGACACAGTATCTTAGTGTGTGTGTGGAGGTGGGCAGGAGACTGAGATACACAGTACTCATGGCAGTACTGTATCCCAGCTAATTGTCCCACAACACGAAATCCTGAATATGCAAGTCAACTGGGGAGAGGTCTGTGAGAGCTTGTTTGACATGTTACCATAAATCAGAAGAAGTAGGCCACATTATGTCCCTTGGCCTTGGCTCTAAATGAACTGAAACAGTGTTTTACTCAAAGAAACAAATGTTTTGTGATAGGTATAGGACCAAAGATATTACTCCTCCTACTGTCCTTCATGGTCCATTGAAGCACACTGCATGCTGTCAGTACATCTCTGTCTGGCTTACTGGAGCTATCCATATGCAGTCATTACCTTAGTTCTTTATATCATTATCTTTCTCATCAAAGAAATAGCCCATTAAACTGTCCCCTTTATTTCTCCTCCTAGAATGACAACATTTTCTTTCCAATTTCCAATTCTGCTCATATAAATCTGGGGGAGTGTCCCATACATGTCATATAGAATTGTACCCTGGGTTTAATTATAATGAGGGCTGAGCACTAAGGTTTAAATGGCATCGTTCTGCTGATAAGAAAGTCTTTGCTGTCATAGCACTTGCTTGATTTGATAATATGAACTCCAACAATATGAATATGAAATTGAATATTAAACTTATAGTAAAAAGTCAGTTCTTTTTTTGCCTTTGTACTGGTAACATGTTGTGATACTGATGTTTGTTGGTTCTGGAGCAAGAAATCGCAGACTGCCATGAAATTTGGTATGACACGGTGACCAGTGGATGACTCCTCTTGATTCTTGTAATGCCTGCTGACTGACTGCTGATACCAGATTGCATGCAAACTTGCTGCCCTCGGCATTTCCCCCACACATTTTGCAGAACATTTTACTTTGTTAGCACTGGATGGAAAAATGGATCATCTGCAGCTGGAATTAACATCAAATCAAGAGCTTAGGAACGCTGTCAGCATCGAAGGACTTGCTACATTCCGTGCCGACAGGAGCCGTGAACTCAGCGGTAAATCCCGGGAGGGTGGTTTGTGTATTTACACTAACAACAACTGGTGTAAAAATGCTAGGACAGTTTCAAGACATTGCTCACCGGACATTGAGCTTTTGACTGTAAACTGCAGACCATTCTACCTACCCAGGGAGTTTAGCTGTGTTATCATCACTGCTGTGTACGGGCCCCCCAATGCTAACACTAAGGCGGCTATGACTGTTCTCTACCAGACCATCAGTGAGTTGCAATCCACTTACACTGAGGGCATTTTCATTGTTGCTGGGGACTTTAACCAGGCCAAGATGAAAACAGTTCTCCCACACTTCCACCAGCATGTGGATTTCGCAACCAGAGGACAGAACACATTGGACATGGCCTATACAAACATCAAAGGTGCATTCAGAGCAGCCCCCCGCCCCCACCTTGGCTCATCAGACCACCTATCTGTTATGCTAATTCCCGCATACAAGCCCCTGCTCATCAGTGGAAAACCTACAGTGAGGCAGGTGAGAGTATGGTTGGAGGGGGCTATGGAGGCACTCCAGGACTGTTTTGAGTGCACTGACTGGGGCATATTTAAGACAGCCGCCACCTACGATGATCAGACGAACATTGATGAGTACGCCATGTCAGTGTCAGCCTACATCAGCAAATGTACGGAGGACGTCAGCGTCAGGAAGACCATCATCACCCGAGCCAACCAGAAACCCTGAATGACTGCAGAAGTACGCAAGATGCTAAGAGCACGGAACTCTGCCTTCAAGTCTGGCGATGAGGAGGCACTGAAAACAGCAAGAGCCAATCTGAACCGTGCCATCAGGTTAGCAAAGCATACTCACAGTAAAAAAATCCAGGACCTGTTCCACGACTCCACCAACACCAGCAACATGTGGAAAGGCATATGGGCTATCACTAACCACAAGATAACCTCCCCACCTGTGGGTGAAGCTGACGCTGACTTCCTTAACGAACTCAATAATTTTTTGGGGGAGATTTGAGGCACTAAACAGCGCTCACGCAGAGAAAGCAGTTCCCCATCAACAAGAAAAGGCACTCTGCCTGGACACAGCTGATGTGCGGAAGTCTCTGAGGAGGGTAAACACTTGGAAGGCCCCAGGCCCTGATAACATACAGGGGTGAGTGCTCAAGGACTGTGCAGACCAGCTGGCTTGTGTTCTGATGGACATTTTTAACACCTCGTTGGACCAAGCCACAGTGCCATCATGCCTAAAGACTGCCACCATCATCCCAGTGCCAAAAAAACCCCAGATCACCTCTCCCAACGACTACCAGCCCATCGCACTGACCCCCATCATGATGAAGTGCTGAAAGTCTGGTAAAGGACCACATCATCCCCAAACTCCCTCCCACGCTTGACCCCTTCCAGTTTGCCTACCGGCCAAACCGCTGCACTGAGGACGCCATCTCCTCCGCTCTACACTCGAGCCTCGCTCACCTGGAGGAGAAGAACACTCGTGTGAGGCTGCTGTTCCTGGACTTCAGTTCAGCCTTCAACACCATCATCCCTCAACACCCGGTAGACAAACTGGGACCCCTGGGCTTCAGCACCCCCCTGCGGAACTGGCTGCTTGATTTCCTCACTGACAGACCACAGTCAGTTCGGGTCGGACAGAACACCTCCAGCGTCATCACCTTCAGCACAGGCTCCCCTCAGGGCTGTGTCCTGAGCCCTCTGCTGTTCACCCTGATGACACGACTGCGCCCCCAGGCACGCCACTAACTGCATTGTGAAATTTGTGGATGACACAACAGCGGTGGGCCTCATCAGGGATGACAACGACCTGGCCTACAGAGAGGAGATAGAGCAGCTGGTGGACTGGTGCAGAGACAACAGCCTGATCCTGAACGTGGACAAGACCAAAGAACTCATCGTCGACTTAAGGAAGAACCAGCCCAGCCATGCTCCACTACTCATCAACAACAAAACCGTGGAGGTGGTCAGCAGCACAGAGTTCCAGGGGGTGCACATCACAGACGACCTCACCTGGTCTGTACACACTACATCACTGGTGAAGAGGGCACAGCAGCGGATGTACTTCCTGAGGAGGATGAGAAGAGCCCACCTGCCCCCACCCATCCTCACCACATTCTACAGAAGCACCATAGAGAGCATCCTGACCAACTGTATCTCTGTGTGGTGTGGAGGCTGTAGTGCCTCTGACTGGAAGGATGTGAGGAGAGTGGTGAGGACAGCAGAGAGAATCATCGGGACTCCTTTCCCCTCCATCCAGGACATTGCACAGAATCGCTGTGTGTCTCGGGCCAGGAAGATCTGCAGTGACTCCTCTCTCCCCCATCATGGACTGTTTACCCTGCTGGCCTCTGGAAAGAGGTTCCGCAGCATTCGGTGTAGGACCACCAGGTTCTACAACAGCTTTGTCCCCCAAGCCATCAGACTTTTAAACACTTAAAAAATTCACTTCCGTCTGTATATACTCAGTGCTGCTGGACCCATATTTAAATAAAGTTTAATATTTAATCTACACTGCTGTAAATCCTGCTGTACATATTTAAGATTTATGTATATTTATTTCCATTCTGCTTGCAGAAATTTTTGCACATACATTTGCACTACAATGAAACTGTAAAAACTGAGGCCTATGCAAACGAAATTTTGTTCTGTATACACTTGCTGCATACTGAATGACAATAAAAGTCTAAGTCTAAGTCTGTTTTATTTCCACTTGACATCAGTATATCATGTGTATGTGCCTTACATTCTTCTAGACTGTGAAGGCACACACAATACTCAAAATATGTATATTTAGATAAAATAATCCTTATCTTTAGAAGTTTGTACTTGTCTGCATGTGTCATGTGTGTTGACTGCCAGAACCACTGTTGTAAATGTGTCATTTAATCCAGCTTTAAACTGCATGTTATGCTCCATCTTTGATTTGATTGGACCGCTGGACTGCAAGTAGCTCAGCTATGTTTGTTTTTAGCCTGGTGGCTAGCCTAGCCAGTTGCTTTTACTGAACTTTTATGCATCATTTAACAACTAAACCATGGTTTTGTGTTGAAAATGGCTGCATGCATAGTCACAGTTGAAAGACAACGTATGAGGGCTGGAGATGAAACTTGAATGGATTACTCATGGGGTTTTCGAATGTTGCCTCTACTCAGGGTAAAAGTCTCTTGTTCTCAACATCTTCTCACTGGCAACTCTGGCATCAGTTCACTCAGGTCTCCTGAGTGTTCTCTGTCCTGAGCAACAGGGCCACTCTCCCTTAGTCTGGTCAACCTCCTGGCCCTAAAGGGTTAAGTGTGGCTGATATTTAAAACTAAACTTAAAACTACTAAACCCAAGTCCCAACCCTATTCCACTTCCTGCTCTCAGGAATAACAAAGGCCGTGACATACACTCTATTTGGTCACCATTGCCAGTGGTTATACATCTGAGCAATAAGTTTCAAAGCCTTGGACAAGGCATACTGTACATGCTGTCCAGTGGTATACCTGTCAGATGGCTCTCTCTCCTTTATTCCTGCTGCACTTCCTGAGGCCAGTACTACGAAGAAGGATTTGTGGTTAGCGAGGTAACTTCAGGTTTAACCCTGGGTTTTCAGGCTTACAATGCTGGTGCCCTTCTTACCAGGGTGAACGCTGAACGGCTGTCCTGCTTCAGGGCAGGTTATGGTTGAGAAAATAGATAAACATGTATAAAAGCACCATCTACTGACCAATCAAATCCCTAGAAAAATGGCATCATCAATGGTAGAGGATCCCATGGATCTCGGTACGTGGATCATGAGATGGTTTCTTAGGAGGGCAAGAGTATTCAAAGCCCAACAAAAGCCATTGTCTTTCCCTGATTTTCTACATGAAAGATATAGATTCTCATCAGAGGTAATTATGCATCTCTAACAGCTTCTTGAGCCTTATGTTGCTAGTGTGACACATAGGACTAATGCGCTTACAGTCCTGCAGGCTATATGCATTGCCTTATGGTATTTCGCTACCCGCACTGTTATGTACACTGTGGATACTGGCAGTATGGCAGTTCTTAATGTGGCGATACGAGGCGGACTGTGAATGAAAAGCAGCCAGACAATGCCACCCTGGGAATTTCACCCAGAGAATTATAGACTGGTGACGGAAAGCCCATAAGGTGCCCAGGCCCGTCCTACAGATAGGCAGGAGACATGGTTCCAGGGGAGGGAAAAAAAAAACTTTATTACAATTAAATAACGGAAGCACTAAAACCACCACACACGCACTGTAACAGAGTTGGGGGGGGGACTAATCAGATATATCAGAATCAAAATAAACCAAAAAAAACAAAGATCACCCCAGTCTCGCATGGCAAGCACATACGTAAATAATCCAGATATACCAAAGATTAATTAAGGAAAATGAAATAACACAAATGCAACAGAAACACAACACAAATCATCCCAACTCAGAAAATAACCCCAATAACAATTAAACAATATAATAAAACAAGAGACAATGAAAATGGGGAAACCCCCACACATTCATCCACACATTAAAAGTTGGGCCTATGCCACATGCAGGGCCAACCAGACTGACTCTGGTGCCGGCTATCGGCCACGAGCAGAGCCGTCAAGCGCAGCGGTCGGCAACAGTCAGTCCACGGCCAACGGCACTCAAGACGGCGGCCAGGCAAGTGGGCCGGAGGAGCACGCAGTCAATAAACAAGGGCTTTTACGTCATAGCAAGTAGACATTAACCTATGTGAATACATGGTCTATAAATAATGTAGAGCCTATTACATATACTGTTGTATATTAAATGGAGCTCCTTTCATAGGGTTCGCCAGAGCAGTCAGTGCCATAGACTGCACCCACGTTCCCATATCTGCACCCATCACTGCACAAGCCAATTATATGAATCAGAAGTCATTCCACAATCTCAGAGTTCCTGTATATGTAGCAGTGGTAATTTGCAGTGCACAATGCACAATTTATATTCAATTTGCACATCAATAGCAATGTTGCCATAAGTCTGAACTTTTGCTTTACTTTGTTCGAAGCTATGTGTACACAAGTACACAATCTATATGATGTTATCAAATGTACATCGATGCTACATTGATTTTAATGCTTTTATCTTATGGAAATTTTGTTCACTCCAAATGCCACCTGCATCGAGGCAAAGTGGCCTGGCTCAGTGCATGACTCTTTGATCTTAAAAGGAGTCTACAATGTGCCACAGCTTTGAGCAGGGTATGGCAACTGCACATTGCATATTATTTTTATGTAGTACATGTTCTAATACTGATCACGGCAGTGTTCCTTTTTATCTTCAGGGCTGCTCAGTAAAGTGCTGTTTGGAGACAGGGGGTGCGCCTGCCAACACGTTTTAATTTCTATCCTGACCCTGATGCAGGGCCACAAAACAGATTCAGTGAGGCTCTTACCAAAGTCAAGGTCAGGATAGAATGATATGGTATCCTAAAAGCCCAGTTCACCTGTTTGCGTGGGCTGAGAGTGGGCCCAGACCGGGCTTGCAAGATTATTACTGTATGCATAGTGTTCCACAACACTACCATTATGAGGAAGGAGAGGGCCCCTCCTGTGACCCAGCAACCCCCTGATGTGGTGAACCCCATCATTTTAGACCACTCTACTGGCAGGGCTGTGAGAGAGGCCATCACACAGCAAGTTTTTGCCTAAAAACACTGGCCATTTTCTTCTCAAAAGAAAGGGCATTTTCTTTTCATATAGTCTTTATTAAATTATCTACATTCCTGTTAACAAAGGAAAAAAACATTTTAGTTTGTTTCCCATACATGGAAGTAAATGTTACTGAATTACTTCCTTATCATATTCATTCAAGTGTTTCTCATACACTATGTCGATTTTTTTGTATTCAAGTATTTTGTACTTGATTTCAAGTTCCAGGGTTCCCTTGTCTGCTCCAACATCATACAGTTATTTTTTCTTTCTTTTCTTGGCCCAAAGGTGGAGGCCACAGGCTCAGGTGGAGGAAGTCTCCCTCTTCCTACAAAATTAACATCATAGCAACGGATTAATTTTAGGATAGAGAGCACTATGAGTGTTTCGACCAATCCACGGTCAGCTATCATGATGGCCTAGTGAGTACTGACAGGAAAATCTTCATATGTTATCAAATACCTTGAGATAAATTTTCCTCCTTTAAAATCCTCACTTTTAAACTTTCACATCCAACCATATTTGCTAGCAGTTATCGCACCCCCCAAACTCCTGGAACCTTTTAAGCAGAACTCCCTGGATTTTTATCTACTCATATTAAATTATGACACAGTTTCTCTGTGTGCCAATTTTACTATCCATGACTCCACAAATGCTCATGCTACAGATTTGCTACATATTCAACTTCACCTTGCATTTACTCTGGGTTTTACAACTATCCGATGTGGAATTACTGGATATGTTTGTATCTGATCAGAAATGTTTTTAACTGTGAATTGCCAGTTAGTAACACTGTGTCAACCTGCTCAACATGCACTCACATCTTTGATGAGCAGTGTCTCCTCTGTGCATTGTTTAACAGTCAAAGTCTACCCCTGATTATTCCTACACCATGAACTGGCTGACCGTTTTAACTCACTAAATATTATAATTATTGGACCTCCAAAAGTTAGAAATAAGTCTTTAGAAATAAAGCACCCTTGGATAAACAACAGCATATACAGTTATACAATTTCATGAAGTCATTCTTACAATATAAACAATATCATATTGATGTGAGAACACACTTTTCCTCAGAACTTGTTTCTGCCCATCAACACAACCCTAGATTTTTTGTCCATACTGTCAATCAGCTGATAAAACCAACTCCACTGTGCCCCAGCCGAAAGGGATGTTGAATGTTGGAGGAGGGGGTGGGGGTGTTATGCAATTATGCAATCAGATTTTATGATGATGTTTTTATTGGATGTATCAATGTAAAAGGGGATAAAAGTAGCAAATACATATCACTCCCTTTTCCTGCCTCCCAGCCTTGACCTCAAGACCACAATGGAAATAAGTCATCTTACTTTCTTGTGATATCCTGATGAATTTGGTGCTGTATGCATGTGTTGTATTGTAATTTAATTAAGTAAATCAATAGTATCCTATGCACCACATTTGCATTGAGATCCTCAGGCAGAGGTTCTTTATCTGTTCTAGAAACCTGTCTGAAAACTAAGTAAAGCCCCTTCATACAACTCACTTCTATCAGAGAGCCTTTTCTGAATTTACTTGGATGTTTTACTTTGAACTGTCTTTTATCTCTTATTTTTATCTGTTCTTGTATTGTCAAACACTGAATGGTTTTGTGTCTGTTTTTACTGAATTGATTTTACACACAAAATTGTTTCTAAATACTGTCTTTTTAAATCAGATTATTTTTAGTCTTTGTGTGTGTATATGTGAGTGTGCCTGTGTGTCAAGTAATTAAATAGTAGTAATTAGTAAAATAAATTATGCATGATGTACTTTGACTGATTTTCCACTCTGCCTGAACTAAATATCCTAACATAATCTGCAGTACCACCATGGTCTCTGTACTGAATCAAAAATGATTATTACTCAGTAAAATTGAGTAGATAATTTAACAGACCTTCTAAAGACCTTCAGACACCCATATTTCAAATAATCTTATCTTTTCTGTCTCTCTCTGCTGAGCACAACAAAAACATCCAGATGTTTGGAACATACAGCTGTACAGCACGTGCAAAAAAAGTAGTGTGGGAATTAATGACTTTTAGAGCCTCTAATGGTTTGTAAGTGCTTAAGACTTTATATTTTGTTGATTTACAATAAATCTGCTGATACATTACAATGTGCTTGTATGATAAGTTGGGTTTCAGGTTCTCTGAGGTATTGTTGTCAAACTACACATATGAAAAAGAAGAATGTCTGGTGTTGACTGTACAAACTAACATCCAGATGAATGCCAGGACCCAAGCTTTCCCAGCAGAACACTGCATCGTAACAACCTGATCAAGTGGTTTTCACATCATGGCTGATCAGTGTATATAAAAACACACACATTAAATTAAAAAGTCAAGGTGCCTCACTTACTTTATTGCATCTGTCTATTACCAACCCTCAACAGAGGTTTTGTTACAAAGTACTCAAACCTATCTTTAATTTCAGAAACAACTTCTTTAATTATTTTTCTTTCAGGTCTTTCTTGCTTGTGGCAATTTCTTTGACTACAATGGGCTGCTGCTGACAGAATTTACATTAAAAAAATAATGCCTGACATTCAGTTCATTTAAATCAGACATTCAAATTATCTGGACAAGTTGTGGCTCATTTACCTTATAAACAATATCCATGTCTTAATGACCCATATGGAATAATAACTCTGCTCATGACCCACTCATGGAAACAGGGAGGGATGTAACTAAATACTAAATGTTTCGCCCACTAATTTCAAACATAAAACATTTAGATTGTCATTGGTGTTAGCTAGGCTCAACTGTTAGTTCTTCTGTAAAAATGACCTGATGTCTTCTGTAATTCACTTTTGGAGACATTTTCACCTACAGGGATGAAGTTGTTTAATGAAATGACATGTCTGAGCAAAAATGCCAAATAAACTAACAACACAAGACACATCATAAAATTTTAATATTATATCATCTGATGTTAATCTGGTGAAGATGTTTTCAGTTCTGCAATGTTTGAGATCAGACTTGTTGCTGGATATCAACAGTGCATAATACAATTTCTCAAGGGTTGCCAGGGTTGTTGAGGGTTGTTCACTCTTTATCTTAATAACCAACATTTTACAAAGAACACACTAACCTTTCATCTCCGGATAGATGTTAACACTACGTGTAATACTATGTGTCCTAAAATGGCATGACCATTTGTGATTGATGAAAATATTGCTAAAGACAATTTAGCAACAGTTTGACATTCAAAGGGACACATCTCTACTGTCCACAGCCAAATTTATGCCCTGAGGACAGAAGCATACTGAACAAACATAAGGAGGATTTTGCTATTTTTAAAAACTTACGAGTATGAGGGCTGCTAGTTTGTCCTGAGAGTGCTAATGAGGAAAATACCACTAAGAACTATAGAATTATATGGGTTTTTCCTTCTACAACCATCATCAAATTTCATGGTAGTAGTCATATTGTATGCACAATGAACATTTTTCCTCATGATGGCATTAAAAGAAGCCCTGTGACACTCAAGCATATTTAAGCAATATTAACCGAGAGGGTGTGCTTTAACGTCATTTGAGCACGACAGTGATGCGGTCCGCAAGCATCACTGAAGGGGTCTGACTAATAACTGGAACACAATCAGTCACGTCAGTGGACTCCTATGTGTAATGGAACAGAGTTTACCACTACGGCAAATAATCAGACCCTTAGTAACGACCTAGCAACAGAAATGATTTTCTAGTCCCAGATGAGTGAACTCTGAGCTGATGTTAATGCTTTATCGAGGTCTCGGACTTTACCGAACTAAATCAACAGCCTACTGCATAAATAAATGCTTACTTTTATCAACCACGTTATAACAAAGATGCTGCATTTATTTACTCACACAGATGTAGCTTCTGCAACCGCAAACTTTTACATACATTTTAAGTTATAACGCCGTGTCACCGACACAGCTGATGGAGAAAACCGAGGCACTTTGCTCAAATGACGTTAAAGGACACCCTCGAGTGTAATCTTGCGATTATACAACTATTACCAACAAAGTAAAATGTATATGGGGGAGTAGTATTTTTAGTGATGAGTAAGGCGTGCTGTCATGCTGATTTGAGCACGTTCTAAATGTCTTGTTGACCAATCAGATTGCTTGGTCGGAACTACTTGTTGTATAATAGTGTATAGCACAGCAGCTACAGTAGTTCACCAACTACTGACTAAGTCAGTACTCAGAATGTCACTAAGCTTCTGTTTCATGGGGATATGAGGATAACCTGACACTTTTTCTGTATACTTGGTAAACAGGTGTTTTCAGTGTGGACTCCCCAAGACTCCATTTCAGTATGAGGGTGTGACAGTGGCCTAATATTCCAATGTACTGCAGTATCTGACAAAGCTATGGATTAGTTAAAGAGACTGGATCAGTCATAACAGTTCCCATCTTGGACATGCATTTTGTTTTTCACTTGGCATGTCAAGATGTTCAAGTTTCTTCAAAGATACATGGTCACATTTATGTTTTATTGACTGATATAATGAAACATTAACTGTGACTAAATATAAGTAGATGAAACAAATATTTGAAAGAAGATTTCACTGTGCACAGTGCCAACTGTCAGCTGTTTTGGACTTTCTGGCTCCCTGCACTGTCAAGACATGTTGCCAGTAAAGGCATATCAAAATTCACAAAAGTTGAGTCTAACACAAAAAATATGTGTGGATTTAGTTAGCCCCTCAAGACAATCTGCTATTCAAAGCAATGGAAATCAACTGATTTCTTTTACAGATTTCCCTGTTTTCTTGCTGATGTTACTGGGCCTTAAAGGGACTATTTGTACATTTACTATGCTGCCAAATATGGTTTCTTGTTGACAGTGGGTGGTGGTGATGGTCACTTGCCAAGAGCTTCAGCCCCAGTTGCATTTACAGTACAAGAGTGTATAATATACCCCCTGCACAGCATTACTTTCTCAGGGCAGTCTAGACTTTATAGGGAGTTGCCGGGCTAGCCGGTTAGCATGCTAACTTCGATAGAATGATAGAACTGCTGGAGACTGCTCTTGGTGAGTAAGGAATAAAAATAAAGTTTGTTTCTTCTAGACTGGTAAGTGAACAGCTGTTAATGGTAATGTTGGCTATGTATCAAACAAAAACTTGCAAATAGCTCCTGACCAAAATAAATATGCCTTTGTCAGACTAGACTTTTTTTGGGGGGATCAAACCACTGACCTTCTGATTACCTGATTACCTGCAACCTGCTCCACCTCCTGAGCCACAGCCGCCCCTAAGAGTATGCTCTGCGAAAATAGTGCTGGGATCCTAATAATTAGATCAGCATCCTACAATGATCAAAATACGGAGAATGTGTTTATGAGGTATAAACAAGTGTAATGTTAAGATGTGCTACGGTGCGCCAGGTCTGGATTATTAACCATATAATTACATCCATTGGGAAGGAATCCAGCTCTGATTAAAAAGAATAGAATATGAGTTGCTCCAATGATAGATGTAGCTCCAAATAATTCTAGTCTATTGAAATGTATACCTAGACTGTGGAAGAAGTCAACAAACCACCAGAATATCAAAATGTTATTAATGATCAAGGCAGTAAAAGTTTCTACAAATAGAAATGTGTTGCTTTCATCTTGTTGAATTTTGTCATCTTAGTGTCATATGGCTCTTCCCAGACACTCACACTGTCATTCCTATGGGATATTAATGAAAAATCCCATTTTGCATACACCTTGTGATTTATCGCTGGCAATGATGGATCTTAATGTTTGCTGAATCACAAGAAAACCAAGGAGCATTTTAATAATTTATCCACTTAGTTGGGGCACACACTTTATTGGCAGCTGCAAGAGACTCCCACACTTTCCTTTGGCCTCTGAAAGACTTCCTATACCCCCTACCTACCACCTTTTGTCTTTATATTTCAACTCCAGCGATCCTGAACAGTTTGTCTATTCCAAATGCTTAATAAGGTAGTATGCATCACTGATGAATATTAATGGTGGGGCATAATTGGTTCTATTACGTTTAAAAAATGTTAGGGGAAGGCAGTTCATTAAGGAACTGTGTGTTAAGGCCTCAGATGCCAGTCATGTGAGCAGTCAAAAGAAAACAGTAATTGCAGAGCCTGCTAATGTGTTTAATATAGTGGAATGATTGCTCATCTGAAACAAAAATAACCTAAAATGTATTTTTTAAGAAGTCATATCAAGCATGAATTATCATGGCTCCAGGTTTTTCCATGTGCCTCCATGTTCTATATATCTCTAGAGTTTTTATTTGTGATTTTTTGCTAATCTCATTTATCCCTATGCCCCAGGAAGCCTCCTGTGTCCACTGCTTCAGCCCACTTACCTGCCAGAATCCACACCTGCCTGTCTCCTGCCTCTGTCACCCTTCATCAACTCCCTCCCCATCATGAATAAAGTAAATTTATATGAGAAAAAAATTGGGCAAAGAAAAAAGATGATTATAATCATCCTTTTGTCTTAACCCACTGCCTTTAATCTTGTGGTGTGTGGAGCACTATTGTGTCTTTTAACCTTCCCCCTGACTTAGAAAAACAGCACAAAGGTACAAGGTACAAGGTAAAAGAAAATACGCTGGTGTACCCCCATTTTAAATTGTGATATGTTAATTAAAAATTATTGTCCACATAAATATCAGTGTGCACATTGAAAGTGGAAGCAAAATGGTACATTTACTAAATAATTCACTGACTAATCCCACTGAATGAACAGTTATTACCTCCGCCACAGACAGTGTGAAGAACTGTGGGACAGCAATTCCAAGGCTGCTATGGGGCTAAAGCTCTGCAATTTTTGTCACGTACCTATGGCCACCAAATAAAATTTTAGATCACATAATATTAGAATCTGATATGATCAGATATATCACTGCTATATGAGTGCTCATCAAAACCAAACCATTTACATGAGAGAGACTGAGAGGGGACTCCTTCAAACAGAAAGAAAACCTGTTACACTGGATACTGGATAAGTCCCCTGTCTCAGCTGCCAATCATCTTCTATATTTCTTCCACAACAAAACAAAGGTCTCTATTTTTCTACATATCATAAAACCAAAACAAATCAGGATTCTTCACTAGGATCATATTTAAGGAACAACTTAGTATTCAGAGGGCAATTTAATTCATCCTTAATAACCAAAATCACAGATAACACACAAATGTTGCCTACCTCAACTGCCAGTGGTAAAGTATCAGTTCTTAACTGAGCACACAAATACTTTTGTATTGTCTGTAAGTTTAATTTGATATATAGTTCTAAATAGTAGTCATCTTCAATTTGATAAGCTTTGGCTTCCTGTAACATTCCTGTTTCCCATCTTTTTTATAAACCTTTAATAATTTTGTTTGACTATATTTAAGTTACACTGTATTATGTATGATATGATATATGAAATTAAGATCAACAATGGAAAATACTGTTGCGACCTCTTGTGACTAAGGATAATTATGTGCAAGATCCCAGTTTAAGATCTTTTTCGTCAATCTTTTCTCTGGCAACTGAACAAGGTGATTCTACAGCCTCATCAGTTCAACTCTCTGCTCCCATGCCATGTTGCCTTCTATTCAGCAGTAAATTTATACACCCTATGAAAAAATCTCATGGCTCGATTCAAGATAGCATTAGTGTCAGGGGAATCCTCAATGAAATGTATCCTACCATTATTAGAGCCTACCATTGAATTATAAAGTTTTGTGAAGACTGAAAAACTAAGACCAGGTAACAGTTTCATTTCATTCATTATGGATCCTAGTGCTCTTCCAGCTGAATCTGCCAAAAACTTTGATTCCCTCTATAAATAGCTGTTGTCCCTCCCTTTTTGTTATATGAATATTGTTGTGTTTTCTTAAATGTTGTTCTCTGAAATGTTGTAGTGTTTTGTGAAATGTTGTGGTGTTTTCTGAAAAGTTGTAGTGTTTTGACCTTCACGGCCACCGTACAAAAACTTTTTTTAAGAATCAGAATCAGAATAGACTTTATTGCCAAGTAAGTTTGCACATACAAGGAATTTGTCTTGGTATATTGGTGCTAAAGGACGGTTATAAGAAGGCAGCAGTGACTTCCCTCCATTAAATTTGTTTTAGTAGACTGATGAACAATGTAATACTCATATACTGTAATATCATTAGGCTATTTTAAAATTATCGAAAATATTTTTAATATTCTGCTTGTCAGTTTCTTTCTTGACCAGTTAAATGACAGCATCCTTCTTTGCCTCATTTCTCTTTAAAATATAGTTAACCAGGAGGCTGCCCCTGTTGTCACCTGCCCAGCCTGAGGGCCTCACAGCTGGGGGACACTTATGCACAGCCCTAGGCTCATCATGGAGCTCCAGAAATGACCCACTCTATGCAATGTGTGTCTCCATCGGCAGCCCAGGCACTCTATCTATCTATCTATCTATCTATCTATGGCTCTACAGTATATATTAATATACTTGCCTGACCCCAGTAGGACTCACAGCTGTCAATTATGACATCAAACCTGCTTTTTATTGCATTAGTCTGTTTCCACTTTAAGCATTACTACAATTATTCCATTACCTTGGTTTCTCTTGTCACCATGACAACAAAGCTCCCCTAACCTTAAATGGTGGTAACACCCAAGATTAATGACAAGATTAACTGTTGCTGTTGATTAACTGTGAAATGTATCACAAGATTAGTATTTTTTTTAAAAATATATATGTCTAGAACCACAGCCAATTAGGGGCTATGAACCCCAGCTTTCATTTCCATGTTGTGTTACATTCCTGCTCATTTCAGACTTATTTACCGTTCATCTCCTGGAAGCAAAATATTAATAAAATTGGACCAAAACCCAAAGTTAAAACATTAGAACTGCTTTCACTCAGTGTTTATCAGACACAGACCTCTGGCCAAATAAAATGCCACTACATTGTTTTTTTTAGTTTGTCTTTGGGAGCTGGATGGATACAATGACCGTGCTCTGTTGTGTATAAGTTGACAGTGGTTAAGGATGGGGATTCCTGCTGCAGTTTGTGGTGTTTTTTTCAGGTGGTTGAACAGGTCTAGTTGCACAAGTCTCAGTCACTCTTTCCATATAATTTATTCTTGTTTAATATCATTTGCCCTAAATCTGAAACACTTCGAAACAACGGATAGTCTTCACCTGCTGCTACAGATATTAGATTTTTGTTTTGTTTTTGTTATAGCTGGTTTAGTTGGTGACAATTATCAACTGTTTTACACAATTGGACACATTTTTTGAAATCATGGATGCACCTGCTCGTTATTTTCTTGATTTATCCATTGATTATAAAACACAACATAAAATTGAGAAATTCTCAGACAAAGTTTCCTTGAGCTCAAAGTCATGTGACACCTTCACATGACCAACAGTCAAACTTTAAAATGATTCAGTTCCTGTGATTTAAGATGAGTAACGTCTGTAAAATGGTAAGTAGTCACTTGCTGGTTTGGTTTGTAATAAAATGTATAAAATAGTGAGAAATGTTGTCACAGTTACCCAGAGTGCAAAGTGTCACATTCACAATGTTTGTTTTGTCAAAACTGGAAGAATTATTTCAATAATGAAAAGGAAAAGCAACAAATCCTCAACTTTGAGGAGCTACAACCATGACTTAAATTATTATCATCAATCAACTAATTGATAAATCAGCTGATTGTTTCAGCTTCACTTTTACATTATGTTGGGGAGTTTAATAATAACAAAACATTATTTAAACTACTGTAAAGTCAGTAATGACTATTGTTGTCAGATGAATGTGGGGAAGGACACAGAGCAGCAGAGCCTGCAGGACCGGGTGGTGGAGCAAGTGAGTAACTCCGACCCAGAATCGCCTGACTATAAACTCACCCACACTCTATTAGCCGTTTGACCCTTGTACAACCTTGAGGACATTTTTGTCGATTTCATTTTGGATTTTTTCAATAATTTTGGTCATGCACATGCCATAAATTTTGCCAATGGGGTGTATTTCTACAAGTCACAGGAAGGTGTCACATGACTTTGAGCTCTGGGAAACTGTGATGGAGAATTTCTCATTAGGGCCTGAGGAGCACTTTGTGCGAAGGTGAAAGAATTTCGGAGGTATGATGTAACATGCCGAGATGCACCTAAAAGTCTCTTGACAGCATGGCCTCAAACCTACAGGAAGTCAGCCATTTTAATTTTAATTTGAAAATTGTGCTTGTTTTTGTTAAAATTGTGCTTGTCCTACTGGACACAGGAAATGACATGTTTTAGACTTTGACATCCTGCTACTAGCAAGTTGACGTGATCCACTTTAGACTTGGTCACAAAAGCCTTAAGGACTTCATGTTGTCTTATTGTGAAAATTTTGATGTTCCGTTAAAGGACATGTCTGTGGCGCCATGGCGAATTTCAATGCTTCGCCATTAAACAGGAAGTTGTTGTAACTCACGCATACTTTGCCTGATCTGCCCCAAATTTCACAGGTTTGACAACAGACCTGTCCTGAACACATCTACATGCCAATATTCAGGTATAGTCATAGCGCCACCTATTGGTAAGATGAAATGATGTGTTTCATTGAAGTGGTTGATCTGATTGACCTCAAATGTAGTCAGACAAGCATTAAGACCATAATGGTGACTGTGAGTTCTCAAGGGAACGCCCATGCTGTGTCGCCATGGCAAATTTCGATCCTTCGCCTTTAATCAGGAAGTTGTTGTAACTCCTGCATGCACTGTCCTGACATATTTGCTAAGTGTCATGGCCTGAACACATCTACATGCCAGTATTCACGTATAGTCATAGCACCACCTGATGTAAACCATCTTCTTCTCTGTCTCTTCCCACGCAGATGTTCCAGACTCACCTGGCTCAGGTGTCTAAGAGGATCATCAGAGTGGTGTCTCAGCTGGCCCTCCAGCTGCTCGCTCCGGTGCTGAAGGTCCAGTTCCAGCCTGAAGACCTGCATAGAACGCCCCCCCTCTGAGAGTGAGGAGGAGGAAGAAGAGCATCAGAGCGACAACAACAACAGGTAAGAAGAAAACACCTCATTACATGGTACTGTGATCTGGGCTGTGATTGGCTACTGTTGATTCTCTACCACTCACGTTTAACACCAGGGTTTCTGCAGGTCTTGAGAGGTCTAAAAAGGTTGAACTAAACTTTGAACTTTGAACCTGAATCAGTCCGTGTTTGTATCTGTAGACCCTCTGCTGCTCTGAGGTCGGAGCTTGGAGATCTCCAAAAGTATTTGGAAATTGATGAAGACACCCTGGTTTTCTCATTGGACAGCTCTGCCTTCCAGCTGTCAGTCAGGAGCATGTTGGGAGATTTAGTGAAGCAGCTGAACCAGGGTTTGTGTGTGCTGGCTGCTCAGAGCCAGGACAGCGTAGAGACTGAAGGATCAGAGGTCACGTCTGCTGCCATCAAGTTCTTAGCTTTGGCAGGTGAGACTCTGGCTCATTTAAAAGACGGGGATCAGGACCAGGGCGTAGACACCATGTGATGTTCGCCATCGCTGACATAAGCAGCTGTCAGGTTGAAGGGAGGAAGTCTACCAGAATCCTGAGGGACCTCGCCACCAAAATAAGTGAGCAGTGCTCAGCATCTGGCCACCAGCAGCTCAGCTCATTTACCATCAGCCTGAAGATTGACAGTGACAATCAGGCTGAGCAGCCTGGAGTTCACCTGAAGCCATACCTGATACATGTGACGCCTGAGAAGATCAACAGCTATCTGTCCGAGTTTCATGGCTCCTGTATCCAGGTGTTAAAGGGCCTTCTGGCCAACTTATTGGCCCTGTCGTTCCCAGAGAGTTTCAGCATGATGACTGGCCCACAAGGGTTATCCTTGCCCAGCTTAGAGTCCGCTGCCTCAGACATTCTGGACATTGTCGTCAACAGTGTGAAGGAAGAAGTCAAAGTTCCCACTGAGATGACACAAGACAAAGGTCAAAGAGAAGAAAGTCAGGAGAAACTGACCACTGCCACAAAGATGATGTGAAGCAGCAGAAGAACGACAAAGTGGAAAAGGCAAAGACAATTGTGTCCACACTTCTGTCTGACCTGAGACAGAAGACAGCAGAGTGTGAGGACACACAGCCAGAGCAGAGTCCAGGTTATAACCGGTGCTGTCAGGACTCTGCTGCAACAGGTCGACGTCTGCAGAGGTAACAGGGACAGATCCAGTCTGATCAAACTGGAGGATCTGATCAGTGAGGACAAACTGTCCAGCCTCTGCCAGTTGCTGACGACGTCTCTGGGTCCTCTGTGGTCTGGTCCCATCAGTCCAGCTGAGCAGGTTCGTCTGTTCTGCACTGCAACCATGAAGCAAAGTCCAGAGTGACAAATCATCCACCACCAGGTTGGCAGAGTCAGTTCAGCTGTATGGTAACATCATCAACCAGTACGCTCAGTTGATGTCTGACCAGGTGATGAGCGGCCTGCGCAGGTCATCCACCGCCTTCTGGCTACAGCTGGAGGTTGACAGTCTCCAGGATGGACTTAAAACCAATGACAACGCACGTACACCAAAGAAGAAGAAGAGGAGAAAGAATGTCATACCATTCTTCCAGAAGCTGCCACGGAAGATTGGAAAGAAATGGAGGACGGTGAGAAATGGGATGGATGCATACCTCATGGACATGGATTCTGACGATGAGAATGAAGGACTGGACCCCTCTGAGCTGAGAAGGAGGAGGATCGTTTGCTTCCTCCAGGATCTTTCAGACCGGATCGTGATGGCTATCTGGGTGTATGAGCTAAGGCCGTGGCAGACAATGGCTCTCTTCCCAATTTAACAACACTATCTCTACTAAAGGACATTTACAGAACTTATGTACAAAACACATAAGTTCCTGAACCCACCGGTGAAGTCTCATCAAGCGTTCATCGACATCAGCGAGTAGCTGACTCTTTCCCGCTTTGTTCACAACATTAACGACAATAATCCTGATAGTGACTTTAAAATTTGCTAAACTACCATTGCAGAGGCTGAGATACTTTAGCCTCTATCGACGCAAGAACTTTTATTGTGAGAGGTCTGGAAAGACTTCCAGTGTTAATTGACTGTCTAACTTGTTTGTGCTAAAAGTCAGTATTTATTGTATATAAACAACTGTGGATAAAATATGGAAAATTCTAACCCCAAGACTGGTTTAACTTTCTTGTGGGTAATTTACACTGAGGGGTGTCGTCATGTGACATCCGGTATAGGAGATGGCTGCTCTACAAAATTTTCTGAAACTCATTGCTAACATGCAATGTTATGCTTTCAAAACCCAGGACTGTAAAATCTTTTCACAAACTCTGTGTTTTACAATGTCTGGTGTTTTCTGAAATATTGTGTTTTGGCTCAGGGTCCATGTGCTGAACTGGATATTAAATATGCAGGCACATGAGCAGACTTAAAAAGCATTAAAGGCATACCAACTCTTAATCAGGACTTCACCATTTCGGAAAACAAAACAAAAAGCATAGCCTCCCCCAATCTGATTTTGCCCCCTATACAAAATGTTTTTTATGTATTTTCACAACTCATGCGTTCCCCCTTAACTACTCACTTTTTGGCAATTACATGTAATTCAAGAACATGTTCTAGACTGCACCACACACAACATTGAAATGTGAGATCCATGTTCAATTTCTGTCTTCCTCAAATTTCAACATAGGTCTTGAATAATTCTGTCACTGAAAATTAGTGACCACAGGGTTATATGTTGCTGCAACCTGCTCTCTTGTATAATAATAAAGAAACACAGCTCATATGGGTTCTTAAAAGAACTTAGAAGAATAGCTAGGTTCTTCACTATGCGTGAAACCAGCCACTTATTCACCAAGCGCAATATAAAGTATTCCGCTTTCTTTAATAATTTAGGCAAAGACAGTTCGCATCTGCGGTGACATTAGGGGCGGTTTACAATGGAGTTTTCAATGTAGAAACAGATTTACTGGTTGATTCCTGATGAACCTTGTAAAACTAACTGGAGTGAACTTACTTAATCCACCTCCTCTTGATGCCTTTGACAGTTTAAAGAAGGCGATGGCCGGGCTGTTCTGTAAACTCTGGCATCCAAGGAAGATGCATTTGCAGGACCACCACATATCTGGCTAGCAAGCGCTTACAGCCGAGCAGGAGTGCTGATGCTAACCCAGCGCTGCTATTTATAACAGTTACTGTCCCAGGGGCGGGGTTACGGTGAATGGTGGTTCCAGTGTGTCATGAGACACCATTTCAGACCCGCCCAAAAAATTCTGAGAATGAAACTGATGGAAAACGGTCTAACTCCACAATGCAATGATGCATAGTTTACAGACTTTTTTTTTTTCCCATGATTCAATTCAATTCAATTTTATTTATATAGCGCCATATCACAACAAAAGTCATCTCAAGGCACTTTTCATATAGAGCAGGTCTAGACCATACTCTTTGAAATAGGTATTTACAGAAAGAGACCCAACAAATCCCACCATGAGCATGATGGTAAGCAAATTGCTTCCTCTCACTCACCTTAGAGTACTGCATGCATCATCTTGTAGATCAGTCAAAGGGAAAACCATAAAATTACTTTTAAAAATAAATAGTATTAAAATAGTCACTTAACTGTAACTGCAGTGCAAATGCATTAAGTGCATAAATCAGTAATTAATTAAAATATTTTGGCTACAGTAGTGAGCTGTGAACTTAGGAGCAGAAACTCATTCTGTTCATGCCTATAAAAGACTATTTAAAATTGCAGAACTTTGTTATGCTATATTTCACACCAGACAAGACGATCATTAAACACAAAATAAGTGAACCTTTAATTGCATCAAATAACACATCAAATGATACTCATTAAACTTTAGAAAAAAACTACTGAAATGAGTTTAAATTACAATTTTGGATAGCTGTATGTAAATACTGTAGTTATGTTATGATGTCACTGCTTGATGGCATCTAGGGGCAACTATTACCTTTCAGGCTTTATTACCTTCTGACTTAAAGTTAGATACAGTTTGTGACAACCTACGTTGCTAGTTTTCACCACAGGAACAACCCCAGAAACAGAGTGCACAGAGCTACACAGATCAAAAATGCTCATTTGCAGTAACCCCCAAACGAACCGTTTATCCACAAATAGCATCCTCTGATCATCACGCCCGGATTGCTTCTTACTGCTCCATATCCACTCTGATCGCATGCTCATGGAAACCAGTCACATTCCAGAAGACCTGGACTGGACTGGATTAGACTGACTATGAGTGAACCAAACTATTATTTTTTCATATAAAGTTTTTTGTTTGCTGTTGATGTTTTTGTCTTGGTTGATGAATGAAACTGAACTTTGAGTACTTTTTTTCACTTTTCACTTTTTTTTGAGACACCCAGATTTACATTAACTTTGACAGAAAAACCCATAGTAGAATCTTGAGTTGAATCCCAAATTTTGTTTTGAATATGGACTTTGGGACTGTGGAGTCTCCAATATTTTGATTTTGCTTTCAGATTTTGTGGTTGTGTTGAAAATGGTCAGATTGATGGGTAGGGTGAAGAGTTTCCATCCTTGTGCAGTTTGATTTAGACATTTTTAAAGGCTAAACGACAAATAACCTGACTGACTAATCCTCAATGCCAGGAGAGAGACCTTGGGAGATACAAGACATACAGACATTTTTTAAGTCCCCTTTGCACTGCACCATACACCTGTAGCAAGGATAGGTGACTTTTTTCTCTATCCAAAACAGTGTAAAAGCCTAAATGCTTATGTTTGCTGTTAAAATAACTGTGATAATTAAAAGGTGTAAGTGTAAATCTTGCAAATGTTACCGAATGTCACACTCGTGGATAGGCTATCGTTCATTTTTAAGTTATTTACACCATCGGTCGTTAGCGGTAGTTATACAAAATATTTTATTACTACTGAAGTTTATGCATTTTGATCATAATATTTGTTTTGTCTGTTGTAGATGCATCAGTCGATGATTCTTTACAGTGGAAAGCTTGCCGTCGAATGCTGCACAACGTGTTGTAAACTTTCCCACTACCCCCTTGGAATTGTCCATGACTGCAGAGAGGCAACAGAGTGGGTTCAAGCTAAACAGCATGGCTTTTGCACAACTTTGGGATGAGGAGGCTAGTGAGCCATTCAAGTTTGTGTTTGACAACACTGAAGACGTGAAAGTTCTGTGAGGAAATCATAGATGTCCGACTGTTTTTGGGGTGCCAAATGGACTATAATGAATTCCTTATGAAAATAAGAAGTAGCATAGTGGTACTGTTGTGATTTGCTGTGAATAAAGGGCAACAGAACATTTCATCATTTTTTCATTGTAAGTATTTTATTGACCCCCAACCCCTAGAGCAAATTTAGGTTTTCCAGCAGCACAAGAACAGAAATTGGGGAAGAAACGTTAAGCAGTATACATAAACTTGTGCCAATATGATGCTGATGCCACGGCTATAGAAACCATCAAAAATAAACACAAATGCAGTATAACAGAACTTTGCATCATAGGCATGTCATGTAGCTAGAATAAATGCCATTACTAAAGCAATGGCAATGAGTGGAAGCAGATCTTCATCCATCGATACCTGTATTAGCGTGCATTCTTCCTGATACAGGTCATTGATCCAGATACAGATCACGTTAATACCAGGTCTAGGAAAGATTATGGGGTTGTGAAAGACATTAGATTTCTCTGAGCATTCTTCCTTTGAAGATCATAAATATCCACAGCAAATTTTAATGTCAACCTGGCAAGTAGTTGCTGAAATATCTCCTTGACCAAAACATACAGCAGGCATCACTTAAATCGGTATCATTATCCTGAAGGCTCACTTTCAGCAGCACAAAAGAAAAGACAGAAATTAAGTATTCTTTCTCACTGGCTGCTGGGAGAAGACATAGATACATCAATTTGAGGTGGGAAAAGGGAATCGAGTCAGAGAGAGGGACAGAAAAAGACAAATGAGAGGTACAGTATATAATGTCATGCTCCACTGTGTGTCAGTCTCACCAGCTTACAGTTGAAACCCCTGTGAATCACTTTCTACTTTGGAAATAGGCCATTGTTCTCCAGGCTACACGCTCTCATCTCCAAAGACAACATATCATTTAACAGCATTTTGTTTGGAGATTATGGGACCAATTACCTTAATGCACTGACTTATTAGGGTCACTTATAGAGAATGTAAGACATGTGAGTTTTCTTATAAACCTGACCTGCAAACAAACTCTGAAGAATGCAGCTTTGAAGTTTGGCCAGTTCATTAGCAAGCAGCGTGAGACCAACTTTTTAAGAGTTCAGTATCACACTTGCCAAAAATGAACATGCACTTTGTTAGCAGCATTAATTTTAGAAACTCAACTCTTGCTGGCAAAATGGCTGTATTCTGACATGCCCCAAATGACTGGAGGAGTTACATGTCTGAATTTGTCAGACATGTCAATACTCTCAAATCCTATGTTGTCCGTTTACTTGCACTCTAAGTTTTACTTTTATTCCTTGTTGCCATGTCTTATTTTAAGGGCATAGTAATGTTGCTCATTTGGGCCACTACTTTGGTCTAAACTGAAATGTTGCTATGTACGGAAAGTATAAAAAGAATACATTTTAAAGGCCGTGAAGGTCACAGTTTTTGCAGAATTGTCAGATATCAGTGTTCCTTTCTGGAAAAAAGGTTCTGACAGAAAAGTTCTGCTGCTAGACAGGCAAAAAAAGAAAAATCTGTTTTCTTATCTTCATTTATGGGCTGAATGATCACTGTCTGTGAATGCTACCCTGCTAATTAGGTTGTATAATATTAATTTGCATTGCTTCCCATAGTAGTTTGCTGTATGGAGGAAAGCCCGTTGGTCAATCAAACACTTTATTATTATTGGGAAACTGAACTAAATGCCAACACATTCCATTTTACCAGTGATGGCCACTAACAATTTCTCAGGATCATGGGACAGAAGGCCAGAATAAATGACTTATTGATTTCTGTAAAGCTAAAACATTAGAGCCTTAAAATGCCCCAAGTCATACAAATGTAATTGGACCAGCAAGCAACATTTATCTTGATTATGGTCAATTTGGTCCTATAAGGATAAGGTAAGTATAGGCTATTTGTCAAAGTCAGAGCTGGGGAGTACATGGAATCTAGTCTTATGGTACCTCTGTCATCAGATCTTCAGCCATAGCATACTTCATTCTAACAATTACTGTTTGTGTTGAAAATCTTGTAAGCGGAAGAAAAGATGATCACCAGAGTTCAGATGTGTTATGCAGAAGTATTTATTGAAGCCTTGCCGAGGAGAACAGAGATGAGCAATACAAGTTAACACTGTGTAATGCCACTCAATTTTGAATAAGTAATCATATTTACCACATATCCCAAAAAGGTTATTCCTCATAGAACCACATCATTTCCATACAAGTGTGAAGATTCTGTTGAGTAACTAATTCTAAACAGTTGATCACCTTAATATAGCTCACGCTGTACATTCCTATTACCTCTGTCTCACTACGAGAGGCTTAAATGACACAAAGACATGGGTGTTGTGGCTGTGGCCTCTTTTACTGGAGGCTCTAGCTATCCTGGTCTCTGCCACCACAGGTATAGGGTTCATACAACAACTTTGGTTGCTATCCCAGACCTGTGTACAGACATTTACTGAATAAGAGAGTATAGACCATAAAGAATAGACTTAATGACAGGAAACAGACCTAAGGAAGGAAAATTCCTTCACACTGTTAGTAGTGTTGATTGGTCACACTGATAGTTAAAGTGGGGATTATGGATTGAAGCTTTTCATTTAAATTGATCATAAAAAACATACAATATTTGTCCAGGGCATGGTACTTCAGGATTATTTTAGTGCCATAAATTGCATGGCTTCATGCTGCCTATCACCCTCCTCAGAATTGAGAGCCAGAGGCAATCTGTCTCACCCCAATCCCTAAATTACAGTGAGAGACATTCCATCATTAAGTCATGTCTCATAGCAATAAACACTTGACCTAATTTTGTCTACAGTGGAAATATGTAAATATGCTTAGCCATGGAAAACAGTCCACAGCACACTGTCTTGGTTATTCAATTAGACTGATGCCATAGCTGAGTAAGACTGAGAAACAAACTGAGAAACGATTAATGTCCTTCCGCTTCCTCTGAGCCTGCAAAAAGACTCTATTGGGGATTTTGAGGATTTACTAACAGCAGAGCATTCTTTTTCTATTTCAAATCGTCTCAGCAAAGATTAATGAAGATTTGGAAGGTCTGTGATAGAAAACACAATGAAGTCAGAAGAATCCACATAGGAGTAAACAATTAACATACATAGCAAGTAGTTGTGTTAGTAATGCCAATGAAACACAAAAACTATAAACAATAAGGATGTGGGTCTATTCTTGGCTTGGGAGAAGGCGCTACCTTTACTTTTACTTCCTGTAATGAGTAGAATCTCCCTTAGTAGTATAGAGGCCTATACTACGTATAGAGGCCTATACTACGGCGATGAACTCACCTGACGAACTCGGGTTATCAAGGAGTCGGGGTTGACAAACCCGACTGCCTGATTCAAAGTTAAACAGTACTACGACGCTAATATTAAGATGTCGGTAAGTTGAGTCAGTGTTAACTTAATCGGAGTTAGCGCGTGTGCATTAGCACATGTATAAAAGGGGCGTGTTGGGCAATGCAAGCAGAGAGTTGTGTCATAATGGTTAGAGCGCTGTATTTCACGGAAGGAGAGAGCACATTAATTATGTCCGGGTTCGAGGAATTTAAAGGGACTCTGACGGCTAAATCTAACACGGTGGCTGCCAACAAAGCCAGGGAGGCTTGTTGCTAACTGACTTATTCACATTCTGTGTAGAACACTTAGGCTGTATGTGTGGGGTCATCAAGTATGGCAGGCACGGGTACCCTCTGTCTCCCACCAGCAGGCCATCTAAACGCCCTTTGAATAATAGAAACACAATATATCACAATACAGCATGCTATGTGTAATACAGACTGGTGATATAGGCTGGTAGTTGTCATACCTTGCTCAAATCTTTGCCCAAGAGAGGATTCTCGCAAAATCCGTGAGTCATGCACTGACCCAGGCCACCAAGCCTCCAGGCTGGTCACCATTAAATGGTGATCACATGTCATCTGACAAAGGATTTCAGGTCATTTTAACACAGGCCTACTAACAAAATTATCATCTAATGTGTCTTTATAAATACAAATACAATAGAATTAATAATCATGTCAGATTAAATATATGAATACCTGAACATTGATGCTGTGAAAAGATTTTCAATTTACATAATCGGCCTCATGTTTTCCCAGGGGCGCCTTAATGAGGATATGGGTGCAGTCAATTGCACCAATCACCCTTGAAAATCCTTTTAACAAAATGAGTTCTGTGTGTATGCTTTCCATTATGCATGTTAAAAGTGGGCTGTAACAAAAAATTTTGTACTGCAATTTACCTGCGATCACATAAAAAGCCTCCTTGATTTGCATTACAGTTACATGCCCCGGGAACACAACAAATGCATCCAGCAGTTTAGAGAGAGCAAGTACCACCCTGCAAACTGCACGGCATACGGTATTCTTGCTCAGATGTTCAGCATCACCGATGGAATACATGAAGTGTCCCGTAGCCAAATAACGCAAAACAAGACACACTGTCTGCTCAACTGTGAGATCATTACTCTGGCGAGTGGCAATAGAGACGTCTGGTCCCAGAAGGTGGCAAAGATACTGAATTCCGTCAGATGAAAATCGATATCTTTCATAAAGAACATCATCGGGGTACGCCAGTGGATTTTGACGGTGTCTAAATACCCTCGCCCTGCGGAGTGAGCCCCTCACTATTCTGGCTCCAATATCAACCGGATCCTCCAAATGTGCCGGCATTTTGTTGACAGAACAGTGTGAGGGGTGGTGCTTATATAGGGTAACAGAGAGTTAACCACCAATATAAACTACTCCGAGCAGTTTAGAGATGCAGCGTAAATTACCATGGCAACAGACCCCGGATAAAACCTATCCACCTTTCGTAGTACGGGTTAACCGGGAAGTTACACCTGACGTCACCAAGTTACTCCTGAAGTTACCCTGATAAGCCAATAACTTCGCTTCGTAGTACAGGCCTTAGGTCTGTGGTGATCCTGTTAACTGGTGATATTTGTTTACGTTTTTGCTTGCTGTGCTCCAGATATCGCTAAGATGTTCTCGGTTGCAGATTCGTCATTTTCATGAGTCGACGCTTACCGTGTGTCTGTGAAGAGTAAGGAGATGTCGAAGACCTCGAAATACCCGGAAACGTCTCCAGTTAATGTAAAAAGCACATCCCTGTCAAAATCACTTGTAGACCAGAACACGAGGCACGGTGAAAAAAACAAAAACAAAAAACCCCCCATAATTAAAAAAATAAATAAATAAATTTCAGGTCCCGTGACGGGGTTTCAAAACGACACTGTTGGTCATATAAGACGTACGTGTGGCGTCTTTGTCCTTAGTCACAACTTAACATAAGCGATCACTGCCTATTCAATAAAGAGCTTCAAAAACAAATGAACCAGCATAGACCAGAAGAGCAGAGGCCTGTACTACGAAGGGAGTTTAATCTACTCTGATTTAACTTGGGGTTATCAAGGAAAGTCGGGGTTGACAAACCCTCACTGCCTCGATCTGTGTTAAACGGTACTACGACGGTGGTTAAGATGTCAGTAACTTAACTTAATCAAAGTTAGTGCGCGTGTATAAAACTGGCGTGCACCATATCTCTCAGATGAAGAGCGCAGGTTAATTCTGTCAACACAACGTAAAACAGCGTCTGCCAACAAAGACAGGGAGACTTGTCACATGTTCTCTGGATTCTTAATCTGTAATATGAGACGTAAGGACATGGAACATATGTGATGATTTCTCAGATACTTGGATTACAGTCAACACGTGGGTCACATGTCTGAGAATGAGCTGTTACTGTTAATGATGTTCTGCCTGGAACACTCAGGCTGTATATGTATGAATGTAATGCTGTTGTGTTCAGTATGAACTTCATGTTAACAGTATTTCAGCCTCAACACAAAAAACACAAAAATGTAATTTCTTCCCTCAAATGAGATGATCATTTTTACCTTACCTCAAATCACCAAAATCATGCCCCATTGCTCAAATATATGTAATTCACGTAGAATAAGAACAGAAGTTCTGGTTCTGCAGTCTGGCCTGGTCAGTTAAGGAAAGTTAATGGAGCACCCACAGTGATAGTGGCCAGCTAACTACTTTACTGCATGTGTTCAAGCTTATATAAAATGCTGGCAAAAAAGTTTGATTCATTAAATTCAAAAATATGAAAGTAAGGAATAATGCACGTTGAGGTGTGAGAAAATAACAAATGAAAAATTCATTACAAACAGAATAATTAAAAGTGCATGCTGTTTATTTATTTATTTATTTTTGCTTCAGCTTAACCATCACCATCAACCATCAATGAAATGAACAGGCACCATCAGCATTTACCAATTCAATGGGCTAATGTTACTGATGTCTGAATCTACTGCTCACTGTAAAGAGGGCCTTAAAAACCAGGAACAAGAAAACCCATTCTCTGTTGTAACCCCCTGAAAATAAAGAGTAGTAAACACCTCTCAGCTGGAGCCATTAGAGGAGCCTGACAGCAGCCTCAGACCCCAGGACACCACATCTTCCAGCTCTGCCGTCAGTAATCATGTTACTGTTGTACCCTGCACACATTCCTCAGATTCTTCTAGCTTCCTCAAAGCTTCCTGGTCTCATTATCATGCAGTCAGTCCCAGCATTTTCTGCTTTGAATCTGTTCCAATTAATAAACAGCGAGTAGTGGAGCAAACACACAATCTAGAATTAACTGAATTAAACAAGCAACTGTCACAAGTACAAGATCAAGGAAAATTCTGACATATTTCAACCTGGCGTATGACCCATAAATGTGACCACTGTTACTTTAAGTCATGCTAACTTTAGCCATAATGACCATGACCATGTGCCTCCTTTCCTTATTTACTTTTGGTCAGACTCAGAGACAAATGATTCATATAGAAACTCTTTATTTGGAAAGCTGTAGAAGGCTCCTGCAGGCGGTCCTCATATAGTGTATGTTGTTTTGTGCGAGTCCTCATTTCCCAGACTTTTTATAAGAGAGGTAGTGAGTGCAAAGGTAGCATGACCCACCTCATTTCTGGGAAATGCACAGCTGGAATTCAGAAGGAGAAGAGAAATGCTGTGTGGACTGCCCCCCTGCTGGCCAGAGAGAAACACAGTGGAAATACTGTCATTTAATCTTTTCAAATAATCTGCAATAGAAAATAATCTTAACAGTTTATGTTTGTACAGTAGTTGTACATGCATGATTCTGTCGTGGTTCAATTATAAAAAACACGGTGGCTTTCTACCTCAGTCTCCTGACATGACGACCTTCACCTTTGCTAAACATTTAGTGTTGCAGCTAAAAATAACTGGTTATATGAATTTATGGTGCAGAAAATAACACAAAATAGTATACTTAATCACTTTAAATAGTCCAAACCCACTAAAAATAGGCTCTAGAGAAAAAAGGCACCCTTTGTCCAGTAGTGAGAGTGGGACTGAATGTTATCTGTACATCCACTGGCATATCTTTTTTAAGAATTTGCTATGGCTTTTATGCGTCTTGGCAGCTTTTCTCCTGTAAATGTGTTTTCTGATTTTGTTGAAACTCGGTGTGACACAGGAGGAGATAAAAGGAGCTAACAACACTGCGCAGACGAAGCACTGACAGGTGCTGATTCTGAGAACACACAAACAGTATCTGAGACATGACGCATCATTAATAACAACAAGCATGGACTGATTATTTAATGGTTTCATTCAACCTAAGACTGTGTTTTTTTTTCTTTACAGTTTTGCAATTTTCCCACCACCACCACCTCATTATTTTGCACATAAAAAGCAGGTATTCAACCTTGTTAGATTCAGTTGACTGAGCACTGATTATAATTGCACTCTTAGTGGGTCAGTTATGATCAGCTGACCTGGAAAGGACAGAGAGTAAGCAATACTTCCCCACACTGCCTCAGAGAGGCTGATTTTTTTATTTATTTTTTTTTTTTTTGCATCAGCAGGGTGATACCAAACACAACACCAAAGCATCATCTTGGTACATTCAGGTGTCAGAGAACTTCTGATGAAAAACAATAAGTTAGTGGGTTCTCATATTATCGTATACAATCTGTGATGAGACAGTAGTATGCATGCTTTTAATACAAATACAGCAACCTGTCATAACTGCTTCTGGGGCTTCTGCAGTCTTTTAATTAGCTTTTAACAAGAAAGTAACATATTGTGTGATTGTAGCAACACTAATGGTCTATTCTAGATAGTCCAACTTGGAGATTCAGTGTTATAGATTTGTTCTTATGTAATTGGGATCAAGATTTCTTTTGCAAGAGAGACCTGCATAGAGCAGAGAGAAAAACAAACATAGCCAGGCATAATGACAGCACAGAGGCAATCACTAAGTAGATGTGAAGTTCAATGTTTGAAATAGGCCAGTGGGATCAAACATTCATATTATAAGGTGTAAAGGAGGGCAGTCATCAAGTCCAACTTCAGTATTTATCTGACAGCTAACCAGAGTTTAACAGACCTGAGATCTGCTCTGTGGAGCAGTGGTTTTAAATTTGTGATATATTGAGGCAGGTTTTGCAGGAGACCTTTATGAGTAAAAATTATGTACTGTAGTTGTCAGCTTGTTGTAGTTTCCTCTTTTTATACTGTCTACACAAGCGGCACAGATTTAGCAGCATGTTAGCAGAGCAGCAGTTTCATCACTGTCTGCTCTACAGGCACAGCACTGATGTCATCTGTACTCAAAGCCCAACACACAGTCACTGCAGTTACACTCAGAGGCAAAATAGACCTGCAGCGTAAAAACACACTTAAGTTGCATTTATGTGAGTATAGTGCGAGAAGCCTGTGCCTGAACGACTGAAAAACACATCTGACACTTCTCGTGTGTAGCCGATGTAGTACACAGTAATGAGTGTGACATTTATCTCCTCTAATGAAGCACAGAGCGCAATGATAAACTGCATCACTTTGCATCTATTCATTCATTCTCAAGCTGCTTGTCGAGCAAGAATAAAGGATATTTTTATAGTCAAGCACAGACATGATCAGACAGGTAGACAGGAACATGCTTTATTCCAATAAAAGAAACCCAATTTTATATTTAGATTCTGTGCTAGTTGCTCTGCGTGCTAGCCAAAGTCCCAGGTATTTATAAAGACTGGACAAATCAGATACAGTACAATGAAGTGTATGGTTGGCAGAGAGATGTGAACTGGAATTAACTGTTCTAAACACATTTTGTCTTGGTATCAGAACAAGCTTGAGTTCATGAAGTGATGTCTGAAAAAAACATTAAAGGTAGACACTAATGTTTATGGAGCTTGAGTTGATAAGGAGCCAAATCCATACGAAGCTTGTTATCTGCAAACTGTAAAAATTAATATTACAAATCTGTGCTGGTGTGATAATATTGCTTATGTTCAGAGTATTGAGTTTAAAATAGATTGTGTGTTCTAGCAGACAAATATGCATTAAAAAGTATTTTCTAAGTAAGTAAAATGCATTGGTCAATTGTATGAAAAGCCTTAGAAGGATCAACACACAGTGCTTCTTTCTTGTCCTTTAAATGTACTTTGACTGGCAGTTGAGGGCCAGGGAACATGGTATTGGCATAAATTCTTATAAAGTTGCCTATTTACACATCCAGGAGACAGAGCAACATTAACATTCTGTTGGAGCAGTGTCCACCTGATTGATATACTGATTGATATTAGTCCGATGTGGACTGTCCTGTTTGCTCTGGTTTGGTCTCTACGTTCACCAGCTAGTCTCTAACTGTGCCTGTCTGCTGTTTGGTCCGGGGCTCATAGTGTGCAGTGGGTTTATCAGTGCTGAACTGGGAACAGGTACTCGCTGATGGAAACCAGTTCAATGAGAGCAGTGACACTGAACCAAAACAGTAAAGTTGCAGTCACTTAATTGGTTGTCCATGTGAAACACAGATATATATACACAGATCAGCCACAACATTAAAACTACTTGCGTAATATTGTGTAGGTCCCTCTTGTGTCACTAAAACAGCTCTGACCCGTCAGGACATGGAAACAGGACCTCTGAGGGTGTCCTGTGGTGTCTGGCACTGGGACATTGGCAGCAGATCCTTTTGGTCCTGTGGGTTGCAGGGTGGGGCCTCCAACATCTGGCTTGTTCTGGTGCATCCCACAGATGTTCAATCAGATTTGGATGTGGGGGATTTGGAGGCCAGGTCAACACCTTGGACTTGTGTTCCTTGAGCCTTTTCTGAGCAGTTTTTGTGGTGTGGTTGGAGCACCGTCCTGCTGGCTTGCCATGGGTGGGTGTGCTGCCACCCAGCATGTATCAAAGTAACATCCAGATGAATGTCAGGCTCCAAGGTTTCCCAGCAGAACTTTGTATTGTAAAGAGATGATGAATGTTATTCACTTCACCTGTCAGTGGCTGATCGGTGTAGATTAGTACAGCTTAGGGGCTGCATCACTGAGGGTTTAAATCATTGACGAATGGTTCCTGTGTTGTGTTGTTTTTTTTGCTTTGTCAAAGAATTTCTCTCTGTTTATGGAGGTTTTATACAGCAATGTATAGTTGATGTCAGTGTGACAACAATGTATTGAGGCATTTTATAAATCCTGTTTATGCAAGGTCTGAAGCTTCATTTGCATTTAAGGGAAACAATTACCTCAGACAAATCACTCAAAGTGCACTAACTTATACAATGTGTATCATATAAAATTCAGTGCAGACAGCTCTAATTATAAATTAAATTGCATTTACATAATATAATTTATGACTAAAATACTTGTTGTGTCATATGCTTATCATTTTCTGTATTTTAATATATAAAATCATTTGCAGACAGATAAATTAGCCACTAGAGTAAATAAGTCATTAATATACATTACATTACCTTAATACACATTATGTTATCTGGGTGTTCATGTTGATGTCAAAACTTGACATAACGTGAATGTTTCTATTTTGTGCTACTTTATACCTCACTGCATTTGATGCACCACTGTTGTGTATGTATTGTATATATATCAGTGTCAGGAGTCACTGTCTCCATAATGATACTTCAGATAATATCTACCTAAATCTATCTATCTATCGCTGCATGATAGAACCATCTCCCAATTATTAGCAGTGACGTTTGTAAAGGCAGTTGGCTTTCAGGCCTGTCTCCATCTTGGTGGTGGTGTGGATGATGTAGATTCTTATTCTTCTGTGAGTGTTTTCACACTCTCTCAGCAGCTGTCACAGGCCTAACCAGTCTTGCTGCTCCCTGCTGGAGACCCCACCAATTAAACCCACTGAAAGGAGAGATTTAAGGGAGACACCAGCTGAAGTTAAAGAGGTCAGTAGGGAGTGCTCCCATTTGCCATTTGCGAATAATTATCCCTGTTTGTGAAACTCTTAAATGTGGCTTGGTCATTGGAAAATATACATATTAAAGTTCCACCCTCTGCCTGTGGGTCCCTGCTTGTGAGGAATAATAGTGTGGTGAGGAAGGTGGGGAGGGAAATGGACTGTCAAATGTGTGCTTGGAAGGATGTATGGAAGTGTGGCATCTTAGTGCCACCTAGAGGAGCACCTGTGTACATTTACAGGGAGAGAGAAACAGTACCTTTGCTTTGCTGTCATTTCCAAAGAAAAAATGAAAGGTGAGTAATTTTATCATTATCTGGAGTCCCTGTGCCACCTATCCAAGTATGTATGGATGAGGAAATAATGGATCCTTGGCAAAGACATGTTTGTAGTTGTCTCTTTGTGGTCATTTAGCATCTTTTTTTGTTTGTTTATTTTGTATTTGTGGTTGTATCTCTATGGAAATATTGCTTTTGTTTGTGGTCACTTTGTGTTTCTTTGCAGTTGTTTAGCATCTTTTTGGGGTTGATTACCATCTCTCATCTCTGCCTGATAGGCCTGTTCAGTCATCAATGATTTCTCTATGGCCTTACTTATTTACCTAATAGCTACAGTCATAGATTTATCTTATCTCTTGCACCATCAGCCATCATCCACTGTTCAACGTCATTGTTATGACAGAAATACATTCTGTACTTTATCCTCAGAGGATGATCCCTTTCCACTTTGTATACCTCAAAAGACAAGTTATTAAATGAATAAAAGACACACACACGGACAGAGCAGGACACAGGGCTTAAGTCTGCCACAATAATGCACATTAACCATACGTGTAATAGACTCTGTCAGTAATGGAGACAGTATGAGCACTCTGTGGAACTCCAAGCAGAAAACAAACTTGCAGAAATGTAATGCCTTTAACTATTAACTATTATGCTAATAGTTGAGATGTAATGACACATCTACTTGATCAATCATGGCGACAGCCCTGCCAGCACCCACACAGCCATATGAGTACCTGCAACTTGATTTAGTACCACCTCCTGAAGGATGGTGAAATTTAGCTCCCAGAACATGTCTGCAAAAGTGGGTGGAGGTGTATTTGTCTCCATTTTCTTCTCAGCATGTGCCGGGGTGAGATATAACTTCAACTAATCTCTCCCTCCTGTGTGTATATCTAAGTTGCTTTTGAGTGTGAGAAAAATGAGTCAGATATAAGTTTGACAATTCACTGTTATTCGTTTTTGCTTGTCAGTTGACATCAAACACATCTCAGTGACAAGTGGAAATCCTTATTTTCCATATTAAGGATAGAGGATAGAGTTATTGTTCATTCTCTGCCCTTACTAACCTGGAGAGGGTATGATGTAACTGCACTCTGGTTTAGGAAATGTAAAAATCTGAGTGAGGTAATAAGTGAAATAAACTACTACGCTGCACTTACCTCATCACTGCACTTTGTGTTGCAGTGTTATCACAGTATACTGCATGTTAGCAAAAACACAGAAGAACACTGTTCAGTGTTATCAGGCGAGTAAAATTAGGCATATAGATATATGTACATATACAAATGTTTCCTGTAGAATGGATCTTATTGAAGAGCTCAGTGACTTTCAACTTCCTTCTGGAAGTATTCCCTGTCTCCACATAGGATCTCTGGAGCTCAGCCAGAGTGACCATAGGTCTTGGTCTCCTCTCATACACAGGGCGTCTCTCCTGATTGCTCAGTTTGCCCTGGTGGCCAGCTCTAAGAAGAGTTCTAGTTGTTCCTTTTAAGAATTATGGAGGCCATTGTGCCCTTGGGAATTTCCATGCAGCAGAAATCTTTTTAGTAGCCTTCTCCAGATCTGTGCCTCAACACAGCTCTCTGAGCTCTGCAGACAGTTCCTTCAACCTCAAAGGTTTGCTCTAAAACACATTGTCAGCTGTGAGCCCTGCTGTGAGGGCAGCTGTGGCTCAGGAGGTAGAGCGGGTTGCCCACCAATCGGAAGGTCAGTGGTTCGATCCCCGGCTTCTCCAGTCCGTGCCAATGTATCCTTGGGCAAGATACTGAACCCCACGTTGCCCCTGATGCGTCATCGGTGTGTGAATGGGTGTGGATGTGTTAGAGCACTTTGTGCATAGGGCAAGCGCTGTATGAATGTTTGTGTGACATGTAGTGTAAAGCGCTTTGAATGGTCGATACTAGAAAAGTGCTATATAAGTACAGTCCATTTGCCATATAGACAGTTGTGTGCCTTTCCAGTTCACGTCCAATAAACTGAATTTACCACAGGTGGACTCCAGTTAAGGTGTAGAAACACCTCAAAGATGAACCAGAGAAATGGGAGAAACCATAGCAAATGGTCTGAATATTTATGTCAATGTGATATTTAAGTTTTTTTTTTCCTTTTTAACGATTTTGAAAAAAACCCTCTGTTTTTGCATTGTCATTATGCAGTACTGACTTTAGATTGACTGATAATTTAACAAAAGGCTGCAACATAATAAAATCTGAAAAAAAAACAAAAAACTAAAGGAGTCTGAATACTTGAAGAAAGCTAGAAAGCGCTATACATACAACATAAATAAGCTCAGACATTTAGGTAGCTAAGGTCCTTTCTTACACATGAGTATGGCCTTTGTGGAGGCCTAGTAACATAGCAACATTTTCCCCTTAACATTGTTTACAAAACATAAAGGGAGACAAATCTGACTCATTTCTGATGCAGCATAGAATAAATCAAAATGCCCAGAGAGACTGTGGTTTACAGTGATTTTAGAGCAGCTAAGGGGCTTTCTTAAGCATGACTGGGGTTATTATTAACATTTATTGGGATATTGCCATTCATTGAAGTTGTTGTTGAAGTAGTAGTCTGTTAGTAGTCTAGACAGGTACCATTTTAACTGTGCATTGACAGAAACAGGGATATTGCTCCACCATCTTCTCTGCTTATAGTTTGGGTGCCAGTATATTGCAGGGATGATTCACATTTATGCCTTGTCATTAATATGATTTTATATTAATAACTTACAATAGATCATTGGTGTAGTTTGTTCACTTTCGATGGAGATAAAAGGCCAGTGGATTGGGTGGCAGCAATGACAGGTGCTTTTCCCAGTGAAGGACACAGCAAGCTCCCTGGATGCTCAAACATAAATCCCTCTGGCTCGCCTTAGACGTTTCCAGACCGAAAGAGTCATAGTTCTAAAAGCAGCTGGAGGACCCGCCCCTTTTTTATAGTGTCCGTACTGCAAGAACTCAGAATGATTAGTGTTCTTAGGTCTCCCTTTTGAGGGACTTTTTTAGCTCCTACTGTGTAAACAACAGCTGTAACAGCTTGTAACTGACACAATGGACTGACAGACTTTATTGAGTGTACATATGATGAAAGAAAATACAACACAATTTTGCTGTCGCTTAGCTAAACATAATCAATGACCCAAACTATCCATTGTTAGATAGTAAGATAATGATTGTAAGATAATGTTAATTCACAGATGAAAACTGTGCTCAGTGCTTTTAGAGTTAATTGGAAACTTTTTATTTTACTGAGGAAGAGAGACAATGAGTGTGCAGTATCCGGCAGCCTGTCTAACAGATCATCCAGAATATGAATGCCAGAGTTTGATACTTTTTCCAAAGCTCAGACTTTTCTGCTGCTTTTTGACACTGAATTAGTCTGGATCACTTTGCCCATTTTGTGCCTCTGTCCAGTCTCTTCCTGTTGGCATTCAGTGCGCTCTGACTGCAGCATTTGACTGGTGAGTCCCTTGTCAATTAATAAAATAATAACAAAAAATGAATCTTCTCTCTATCCGTGCAGTGTTTCCTTTGCCACTGACTGCCACATTACCCTGAAGAACATGCTTAAAACAAGGTGCTCTTTGCATTAAATTCTGTGCCTTTTTTCTCTAAACGCAGCTTTGGTGATTGTGGCCAGAGAACTCAATTTTAATTTCAACTGTCCACAGCACTTGTTTCCAAAATGACTCTGACTTACCCAGATGTTGCTTTGCAGGCTTTAGACTCCACCAGCACTCCTGTAGCAGCTAAACCTTTGTGCAGCACCTCTGAAATCATATGGGGGTTATACTTTGTTTTCAGACAGTTTCATCTGAAAATTTTCTTGGGCTGTCAGATTTTGTTTAGTCTTCCACAGTTCCCCTTAGCTAGATTTCAGATCCTCAGTTAGTAGCTTAGAGGAGCCTGTGATTGATGAATGTTACAATAAGGTTTGAAGAGTCTGAGAATTTTATCAGCTCTGGAACTGTCATCAGCTGAAAATCCCTACTGGCAGTTCTAGACCTGTTTGAATGTTTTATGTATTTTAGGTCAGGTTCCCAAATATTTGGCCAGTACATGCCACAATTACTTAGAAAAAAAACTTTTTGTGTTCATGAAATAAAAAGTAACAATGCATATGCAACCCCCTCTCCCTGCAGTTCATGAAATAGTCATGTAATGTTATCTATTGGTTTTGTGTAAACGGACATGAATTTACAATATTTTGTGATGGCCAGCACGACTTGCAGTTCATGAAATAGTCACATTTTATGTATTGATTCATTTAGCAAACATGAACAGGAATTGTCCTTTTTTGTGACACACGTCTTTGACTGCTTACAGCAATATTATACTCAGTTGAATTATGTTTAGGCACACACAGTATTTGGTTAAGGTTACTGAAAGTCTGGTTTAATACAGAAAAAGTTCACAGTGACTTCAGACAAATGTAAAATTGGCTGGAGCCATTCCCATCTGACATCTGGACAGATCACCAGTCTATCACAGGGCTGACATATAGAGATAAACAACCATTCAAGCTTATGCTAAATATTATTGATCTAATATACAGACAAATTACCTGAAAAATAATTGGATAAACAGGATGAAAGTGCCCCCATCCATAGGGCACGAGGGGTCACTGAATGGTTTGATCAAAATGAAGTGAATCATATGCTGTGGCTCTCACAGTCACCAAATCTCAAGCCAGTTGAACACCTATAAGAGATTTTCAACCGACGTGTCAGATAGCACTCTTCAGCACCGCCAGACTTGTAGACTCAATGTTAAGGCAGATTGAAGCTCATCTGGCTGCACAAGGCAGTGTGTCTCAGCACCTCACTAAGACACTTTGTTGGTTTTCCTTATAATTTTTCACCCGTATGTTAGAATATAGAATATATACACTGTATTGAGTGTTACACTAGGTTTGGAGTGTCTGCACAATGGGATGACAGAAAGTGCTGAAAAAAGTTGGAATTGGACAAAATTGAATGTTTTCCAGTATTGCTATAAAATTATTTTTTGTAACCGATTACCATTTGATGGTGCCAAATACATAAAAATAAACTGATGTTAAATCTGTCCAGATGACACACTGAGGCCAGTGACAATGTGCCATAGATCTTCACTTTGTTCACAGTCAGCTGCTGCCCTCTGCTGGTGTTTTCCTGCTGTACAACACAACAAGCCTCTGGTCAGAAAGACCCAGCTGTGACACTGGGGCAGATATCTCACCATATGGCCTTCAACAACATCTGCTGCTGTGATGCAGGGAAAACATTTTATTCTATAAACAGCCATGTCTTAAAAGTTTGACATATTTGACATATGCTCTTATTACTGTAAAATAAAATACATGCCATTACTGCTGCTGACACGAATACGTAAATTTCAAGTTTTTATTGGCTCTAAACAATCATGTAATCACATAAATGCTGTTTTGCAAACTCCAAGCAGGCTGTCATTTGCCTTTTGTTCAAAGTGGCTTCCGTCTACCTCCCTACCCTAAAAGGCATGACTGATGCAGTGCTGCTGAGATGATCGTCATTCTGGCAGGTTCTCCTCATCTCATTCTTGCCCAGTTTCTTGGTTTGGCCAGACGGCCAGCCCTAGGAAGAGTCCTGGTGGTTCCAAACTTCTTCCATTTCACTGTTTCAGCATTGTTTTCCTGGGAACACTCAAATTGGCAGCATGAATTTGCAGCTGACAAATCTGCAAAAATTATGTGATGCAGTCAGGTTGACATGGAGCAGAATCTCAAAGGAATGTTTCAAACTTGTTGTACAAGCCAGGGTACAAAGAATTGAGGCTGAAAGGAAAGGGAGGCCAACCCAGTATCAGTATGGTGTTCCTAATAAAGTGCTCAGTGAGTGTAAAGAGGTATTAGAGAAATATAATGCTCCTCCTCCACCTTTCAACTCTGTCTCATCCATCCAGTCACTACATGTCTTCCTTTTTATGAACTGGTCCTTTTCTCCAGTCTGTTGCTGATCGTCTCACAGACACCCACTTCCACAGCAAAGGCGGCTTTTCACCAGAGGACACAGGACTCCTCAACAGAGCAGGTTCAGATGCTCTCCTGCAGAACACTCTGCCAGGATCTGCCACAGCCTCTGTCACACAGGCCACAGAATCTGAGACTGTGTGAGAAACTTGATAATAAATCACATGGGTCTTACATTCAAGTGTCCTAAGTGACCTAACCTTTTGTCTGGCACCATCAGACAAACTCTCTACTTCTATTTGTATGAAATATATGGGCATTTATGTAACACATAAATATATTTGCTCTGTCTGCCAGTTTTATACTGTGTAGTGTAATGAACATTACAGCCAGTAGGGATAGGTCGTGGGGATTTATGTTCATTATAAATTGCTCGGTGAAATTGTCTTGTTTTGTTTTTGTTGTTGTTTGTTTGTTGTTTGTTTGTTTGTTTTCTCTAATCTATCCCCTTTTAATCTATCCCCACTAAATTGTTTGACCTCCTCAGGCCTTTAAAATCCATTCTAAAAAGTCTGAGAAAGGAATGTCACTCTTTGGTGTTACGTCAACCCTGTCTACTAGAAATGATGTTTCAATACAGCTCAACGTATTTGCAACTTGTCAAATATATAAATCAACAACACGTCCTTATTATGTTTATAGAAGACGTAATCCAATTACATTTCCTACAAAATGTATTTACAGTTGCAGTTTAGTGATATTGAAATGTAATGACAGGATTGGTGAGGAAATATTGTTTCACTTTACAGGGTCTCAATTCAAAAAAGATGGAAACAACCAGCTGGATCTTGTGGTGGGTACGTCAGCAGATATGCCAAACAGCCCCTGTGTCTGAAAAAATAAAGAAAAAAGCAAAAGAAATAAACCAAAGGATATACAGATGGGGGACTAAGGTGTTGGGCCACCATGAGTTGCCAGAACTTCAATGCCAGGCTTCAATGTTCCTCTGCTGGAGTGATGGAACACTGATTTATTTTTTTATTTTTTTCTGATGATGGTGGTGGAGAGTGCTGTCTAACACATCAGTCTGAAATCCGAGGTGTCAAATTGGATGAGATCTGGTGACTGCAAAGGCCACAGCATATGACTCGCATCATTGTCATACTTATCAAACCTTTCAGTGACCCCTCGTGCCAGATGGATGGGGGATTCATCATTCTGTTTCCCCTCTCATTTTCAGGTTTTTCTTTTAATTTGCCAGCTGTCTGTAGATATAACCTGATACCAGACATCCCTATTTTTGTGCACCAGCCTGAAAAAATTTACTATGATAACACATTAACTGGACTATAGCCTAGGTGCATTTGTTTCATTGAAATCTTGTGAGAATGGTGCAGAGTAAGGGTTAGGGTTGGGGTTAGCGCTTCAACAATGTGTGTTCCCTTCTAAACAACTGAAAAAATAAAAAATAACTTTTCTGTTGTGTGAGCTAACCTGCTGCAAAATCAAAAACAGCTGTTGTACCGATACAATCAGTCAAGTAAGAGCTTTCAATGTATGTAGTACATAGAACAAATCCACCCCCAAACCCAAGTCTGTCCTCACGGTTGAGGCAGAGAGCTGGTTTCCACTGTCACCAAATACATTCTCATGATGGAGACTGTTGGGTTTCTCTCTACAATATTGTAAGGTCTTGACCTTACTCTGTAAAGTGCCATGAGATAACAGATTTTATGATTTGCCACCTATAAATAAAATTAAATTGCAGTGAGTAGTCAGTGGAGTTAAAAAGTGTATTTGTTACTCAGGTGCAGTTGAACTCAAGGAAAACAGACATACTTCATTATGTCATGGTGGCGCCCCCCCCAACCCCCACATACACACATGTTTACTTTAGTCACTTTTGGGGAATTTACATAGGCTTGCATTAATTTCCTGGAGACTTACCCTAACCCTAACCATGACCACTACTTGCCTAACCCTACCGCTAACTGAACCTGAGCCACTGACCCAAAAATCAATTTTTCCAATTGAGGACACAGCTTTTTCACCAGTTGCACACACTGTCCCCAATTAACTGGTCTTTAGTATGAAATTTGTCCACAAAAGTAACTTAAGTCAGACCCACACAGACACACACACACACACACATACGCGCCAGACACCAGGCTCTTATTAGGTTTCATGAAGAAATCTGCTGGGTTCGGCCAACATTTCAGCAGAGCACTGGACTATGACAAACCACACAGCTACTTATTACATGGAGGGAGATTCCATCCGATGCTGGGTCAAGATAAAAAATGAGGTTCTACAGAACTCCTTGGCAGCAGTCCATAGCAGGGCCTTTCATTTGGCAGATAGTTTAATGATACTGTAAATCAAACACATACAGAGGCAGTTGTCCGTCATTTTCTACATTACTCCAGTATGTCTGTAGCCCACATATATAGCTATTCTTTATGTATCTGAATAATTGTCAGGTCATTTTTTCAAAGAATTATGATTTCACACTTTTGTTCTCTTGTTCTATTCAAGAAGCCTTACTTCAAGATTCCCCCTAAACTGTGTTTATTGATACATTTGCTTAATCCTGTGCATGGTTTGCCAATAATTGCCATATGCCAATAATTTTTCTATTGTATGGCTCCCAGGTGGTGTAGTACTACAGCAACTCTCTAAGATAAGAAAATTTTACAAGTTTACTTAACATTAATTGTCACCTGAGGTGAATCACTTTACCAGTAATAAGGTAGAAAATATTTCTATTCTTCGCCTAGCTTAGCATCAAGACTGGAAGCAGTGAGAAATAGCTAGCCTGGTTCTGTCCCAGTTCAAAAATACACCAATCAGTACCTCTAACGATCACCTGTAGTTTCAGGGGATTTATGTGCTGAAACTATTTCCTGGCAAACAACAGTTGCCATGAAATCAGGTGCAATGATGAGTGCAGCTTTCTTAAGTCTTGTAATCATAGTGAGGTCAGGTCTGGTCACCCATGCTTCTAAACTTTTGTTTGTCAGGAAAAAGTTCCAGAATATAACTCAACCAAAAACCACAAATTGTTGTTTATTTTTTGTTTGTGTTCAGATTAAACCTGGAACATGTTCACAAGTTTGCTTTAGAGGTGTTGGGGAAGGTGTTTTCTGTAACTCTGGACAGAGCTAGTTGTCTCCTGCCACCAGTTTTTATGCTAAGCTAGGCTAACTAAGCTAGGCTAGCAAATTAATGTCTGTGCTACGATGTTGAATTAATTTTAGAAGTTGAGGAGTTTAAGAGGAGTGTAAAAGTACACAACTGTTGTCCTTTTAACATTAGATTCTGAGCATCCTGAGAAACAACCCATGCTGAAACTACTTTGTTTGTCCCCTGGTTAAATGACTGGAGGCCAGTTGTTGTATTACACTCTTTCACCTCTTAACCCATTCACACACACTTTCAAAACCTGACACCTTGAATTGCATCTGTAAATCTCAGTCCTGTTTAGAGGTGAAGTGGTATGTGTTTGTGTGGATGCAAGTGTGTGTGTGTGGGGGGGGGGGGGGGGGGGGGGGGG